>SKCR01050317.1:0-36209 GCA_019454045.1 Zanthoxylum bungeanum
CCGATAAAATCGGGCCGTACGATTCAAATACCAGAATGTGCAACACTCCCATGCAGTGATTACAGTCAACCGTATAACTGAACATTATCGTATTTTACAACTTTACCACTGTCTTCCTCGACATTTCCATTATAATCAATCATTTTTACTTCTCTTTAGAATAATAAATTAGGGATCTCTATTTTTGATGATTCCTTCAGAGGGATATTATCAACCAATCACCTGCATTTAAGTGAAAATATAAATCATTTTCGAAGATTTTTTATAACGATATTGGATCACCTCGAGTTTATGTTAAGTATCACAAAACCACATTACAGTTAACGATATTAAGATAATTGTGACGTCATAAGAGCTTTTATGTCAAAACGTCTTATTTAATCTTTATTATGAAGGGAAATTATATTTGAACTACATCCAATTTAACAAATTATTTGTGCACTAAGTTTAGAAAACTAATTGTACACCACCCCAATTAAGTGAAAGTACATATAATCACTATTGTAAAAATATAAAATTGCACCGAAACCCATTCAATACCCGTTTATACGGTCCATCTAACAACCGAGTATAACAAATTATATTCATACTCGATTCTAATGTATCAGGCCTCCGTAGGGCCCATCTCCAAGGAAATTTTTATTATACATATGTATTATTATCATCAACATGCTTCAGTCCACTTAACACTAAGGGTGGCAATGGTCGGGCCGGGCCCGGGCTTTGATAAGCCCGATCCGAGCCCGACAATCATTTTTTTCCCCGAGCCCGGGAAAAGCTCGGTCCGGCCGACTCGGGCTTTATCTGGCCCGATTTTTTATTAATAAAA
Source organism: Zanthoxylum bungeanum (assembly GCA_019454045.1). NCBI lineage: Eukaryota > Viridiplantae > Streptophyta > Magnoliopsida > Sapindales > Rutaceae > Zanthoxylum > Zanthoxylum bungeanum. Next base: position 830 of record SKCR01050317.1, read on the forward strand.
AATTTAAATATATTTTTAATTTATTTTATATATATATATATAATTTATTATATAAATACAAATATTAATATATATAATATTTTTTAAGCCCGGGCCAGACCGGGCCCCGACTTAATATCGGGCTCGAGCCTAGCCTCTACTTATCGGGCCCGACCCGAGATTTTTTACCCTCGAGCCCGAGCTTTTTTGCCACTCTTACTTAGCACTAGGGTTGGCAAAAATCCGGATCGAATTTTGAAAAAAAATAATATATGTAACCACTGTAATAAAAAACACAAAACATTATATTGAGTCCTCATTCACACGGTCCGTCCAATCAACGGATATAGAAAATTGACTCATGCTCAACTTTAATCAAGCCTCTGTGGGTATCAACTTAGTGGAATTTTTATCTTCCATATGCATTACTATACTCAACATGTTTAAGCCGACGTGACACTATGGATGACAAAATTTTGGGCCGGGTTTTGAAAAAAAAAACTAATTTTCCAAATATTTTAATATTTAAAAAATAAAATTTAAAGTTCTTAGTAGAATTTTGAATTGGGCATTAAATTTTTAGTTATAAATGTATGTATTTATAATTAAAATATGTTTATTAATTTAAAATTGAATAATTTGTTAAATTGGAGGAAGTGCAGAGATAATTTACTAAACCGGAGGTGGTGAGGAGATAATTTGCTAAATTGAAGGCAATGCAGAGATAATTTTCTTTCCAATATAAATTAAATGTGGGGCTAATATATTATTTTCTCACAAAATATTCTACAGATTCCTTCATCATCAGCAGTAAAGTGATTATGTGATACTAATATAAACTCGAGGTGTCACAGTTAAGGGTGGCAGTTTAGCCCGCGGCCCGGCGGGCTTTGGCCCGGCCCGTGGTGGAAAAAGCCCGGCCGGCCTTAAAATGAAAGCCCGACTCGGGCCCGGGCCGGGCTTTCCTATTTTGGCCCGGCCCGGCCCGGCCCGGGCCAAAATTAAAAAAAAACATAAAAATATATATATTTTTAATATGTTTATATCATTTTTATTTATTTTTAGCATTTAACTTGTTAATTTATCAATGAAACTTGTGATTTATTTATAAATTGTCTTTGTATATAGTGTAAATATATTTTAAATTTTTTTTTTAATTCGGGCCCAAAAAAAGCCCGGGCCCGGGCTTTTTTTTTTTGTTGGCCGGGCTCGGGCCGGGCTTGCAAAAGTCTGGCCCGGCCCGGCCCATTGCCACCCTTAGTCACAATATCATTGTCAAAAATCCCACTCCCACCCTTAGTCACAATATCATTGTCAGAAATCCCACTTAGAGGTGTGTTTATCCTAAAATAAAACGGAATATCATGTTGATGTCGTAAAATTTATTGGTAGAATTCATCTTTAAAATTTACGTTTAATGGTTAATAAACCATTAATCATATTAGCCAATGTAAGATAAATGAACATAATATTCTATCATGTTCTGCATCACGACGCCCATACAAGCTGGATTTTGTACTAGTCAACTAATACCGGACAAACACTGAATCGATTGGACAATCTCGTTCCCATTTCGATTATGTATTCAAGACCAAAAAAAACGTTGCGAATCTTAGAACGAACGGTTCGAGCTTCGAGATTTTTAGACAAAAAAAGTGGGATTTGAATGAATCATAATCATAAATTTCGGCTTTATTTTTTATTCTTGACGAAAAATCGTCTCAAACAATATGAAAATCACACATAATCAGGGAATCTGAGATTTTTTGTCATCCTTAATAAGAGTATGCATTTATATAAAATAAATAACTATATCATTAATTTTAAGAAATTAGAGATCTAAATGATAATTTCATATTAATTTTATTTTTCTATCATCCTAAGCTTTCTTGAAAAATTTTTTTTTTGGTTTTTGTTTTTTAACAATTTCAGCTTCATCTCCTCTATAAATCGGCGATCCAGCTTCACTGTAAAACCTCTCACTGTTATCCTACGCACCGCTCTATTCTAAATTCTCTTCCATTAAAACCTGGAACATGGACAAACCCATACCCATGCCCGAACCATGGAGACCCCACCCGGCACTGTACCGGCCACCGGAGACCCCACGTGAGCCGATGGAGTTCCTCTCTCGATCATGGAGCCTCTCCGCTCACGAAATCTCCAAAGCTCTGGCCCCACCACAACACCCGCAACTGATCCTCTCAAAGACTCCCAGTAGCGTCATACAAGAAGAAGACTTGGCCTTCGCCGCCGAATTCGAAGACCAAAATGGCGCCGTTTCCGGCAACCCTTTTTCCTTCGCTTCCTCCGAAACTTCACAAATGATCATGGAACGTATTTTGTCACAGTCGGTATGTTCAAATTGCACGTCTCCACAAAATTACAAAAATCATTTTTGTTTTTTGTTTTTATGATAACACGTCGTCGTTTTCCTTTTTAGCAGCAAGAAGTTTCTCCTCGTACGTCAGGTCGGCTCTCACACAGCAGCGGTCCGTTAAACGGCGGCGGTTCATTAACCGACAGCCCGCCTGTTTCTCCGTCAGAAATCGACGACATCAAGGTTTTTTTTTTTGTTCATCCGACAACGACAACAAGAAGATAAAGTTTTATTAACAGCTTCATGAATCATGAGAATGATTTGTGGTTCATTAAAATTAATTTTAAGTTTTTAAAACTTTATGAAGCACTGAGTTACAACTACTACTGACTCGGAACAAACATATCTCAGGCTTTCAGTTTTCACCATAACCAACGCCACTTTAATTACACCAAGACACGGCAGCATTACATTTTTATTTTTTCTTTAATCCCAAGAAAACTTTTTTTTTTTTAATTTTATAATTTTAAAAAAAAATTAAATTCGTGTAAATTATTACTGAAGTTCATCTTTTCAATTTGATCCTTTGATCTAAACAAGTGAGCCAACTAACGCGGGTATTTGTTGGGTGTCCATGTATAATTAGTTAGAAAAATAATATAGAAAAATTGCAAAAATAGGATTTTTATTTTTGATGGGTTCAACGAAATTTAATCAATTATAAAACCGAAAAATAAATCTGAAACAAATTTCAGCCCAAACAAATTTGCTATGTCAAACCAATGGCGTTCTTTCTCTGCGCAGTTCTGTCGTAATAATAACAACAGCAGCAACAATATTAACGTCCACGGCGGGTATCATCATCAGCAGCACAACGCCAGCTCAAATTTTCGTATACGCGGCGCCGGCGCCGGCTCCGGAGCTTCCACTCCTGTCGTCTCCGGGGGAGGGAAGACGGTGGGGAGGTGGCTGAAGGACAGGAGGGAGAAGAAGAAGGAAGAGACCCGGGTACATAATGCCCAGCTTCATGCGGCTATATCGGTTGCCGGTGTTGCCGCAGCGGTGGCTGCTATCGCCGCCGCCACCGCTGCGTCATCTGGGTCGGGAAAGGACGAGCAGATGGCTAACACTGACATGGCTGTAGCTTCTGCTGCTACCCTCGTTGCCGCGCAATGCGTGGAGGCTGCAGAAGCTATGGGCGCCGAGCGCGAGCAATTGTCTGCAGTTGTCAGCTCCGCCGTTAACGTCCGTTCTGCTGGTGATATCATGACTTTAACAGCCGGGGCAGCCACAGGTATTATTAAAGTTTTCATTTTTTTTTAGTTTTGTTTATTACTTCATTTGTTTGTGTTTTTTTTTTCTATGGGGATTAATTGGGATTGTGTGTGAAGCTTTGAGAGGGGCTGCCACGTTGAAGGCACGTGCGTTGAAGGAGGTATGGAATATAGCGGCGGTGATACCAGTGGAGAAAGGGATGGTAGGAGGTAATAACAATGGCGGTGGTAATAAGGATGGTAGTTCAAATGGTAGCTTCAGCGGTGAGCTTGTTCCTGAAGACAATTTCTTAGGAATTTGCAGTAGAGAATTGCTTGCCAGAGGCTGTGAGCTCCTTAAGCGCACTCGCAAAGGTAACATTTCTTCAATTAATTTAATTTTGTTCATTCTGGTTTCTAATCTTTTTAAGTGTTTGGCAAATTTACTTTTCATCTTCCATAGGTGTATATAGTGTATTGACAATGACACTTTAACTCATGTATAGTTGAGTAATTTTCATACAGTAGTGATTGTAGGGAACCTAAGACATGAGATCTAGTTATTAGATTAATTTTAATGATCAATTTTTATTTTTAATTACTGTGCAAAAGCTATACTATGCATGATTGTTTATGAGGTTAATCATGTCATTCTTTTGATCATTGCAGGTGATCTTCATTGGAAAATAGTTTCGGTTTATATCAACAGGATGAACCAGGTACGGAATTCTAAATTCTAGAAACTATGTTCTTTGAATTTTATCTGAAATATCATATCGTGCAATTATTTGGTCATCAATAGAGCTTCATTGTTATGAGTGGGATTCTGATGAGGTAAAAAGTTTCGCAGCAAAAAGGTTAAAATTTTGAGCATGATGACATGAAAGAAATGGTTCTGCTGGATTCCTATTCTTCTTTCAATGTGATCTTTAATTTGGAGAGCGCTTTCTTTTTGTGTAGGTTATGTTGAAGATGAAGAGTAGTCATGTTGCTGGGACCATCACCAAAAAGAAAAAGAGTAAGTCGTTACATTACTCTGACTTTCTCTAATAATATGAAAACAGAATTGGAGGTGGGTCTGCTTCTAATTTGGGGATTTGAGAAAGGAAATTGGAACTAAAGTAGAAAGGATCAAAAGGGCACATCTTTAGTTGTAATGATCTTTTATTGAATTACAGGATCAAAAGTGTTCCCATCTCTCTAATGTATACATCTCTTTTGAATTTTACAGATGTCGTGTTGGAGGTAATCACAGATATGCCCTCATGGCCAGGCCGTCACTTGCTGGAGGGCGCCGAGGACAGAAGATACTTCGGGTTGAAGACTGCATTGCGTGGAGTTGTAGAGTTTGAGTGCAGAAGCCAGAGGGAGTACGATATATGGACTCAAGGCGTCGCGAGGCTTCTCAATATTGCTGCAGAAAGATGCAATAGACAGAGAATTTAAACTGTTGTTTACATGATGGAGGGATAATTTTGCAATTGGGTATAATATGGGATATTGGGGATTAGGATCAAAATGCCCTTTTAAAACAAAATATCAGCTGTTTTTGTATGAAATGTTGGGCTGTTTTTTTTTTTTTTTTTTTGGGTGTTTCTTATTGTAAAAAAAGCCATCAAATATTAATTAAAGATAAGTTATCCAAATGGGTCACTTTAGTTGTTGTGAGGGATTAAATTTTGTGCTTTTGCAAGTTAATTTTGAACTGGAAAGAGTAAAGTGATTTTGAATGAAAGCAAAGGAATATTTAAAAATAAAAAATAAGCCATTGTTGTTTCACTATTGTGGAAAGAAAATGAGTATCTTGGACTGAGATGGTCAAAAAAAGAAGAAAGAATCCCATTTTGAGGGAAAAAAATTAATGTTGAAGACAAAGACAACTCCTTGATGGCTGATTCTATGTGGCTTTTTTTCTAGTTTTATATGGATATTTTGTCCTTTATTTTGTGGAACTTTGATTGTCTTGATTTGTAATCTTTCACTTTATATTATAGTTTTGTTTGGATCAAGTGATCTAGAAGAGTTGGTGAAATATTTTATTTAATTAAGTGAGATCCTCTTATGGTAGGAATGTGTGAATATTGAATATACATCAACTATATTTTCAAACAATGGCTAGCTTGGCAGTTTTTCCTAATTAGTTCCTTTGTATATTTGTTATTACAAAAATATTTAGGAGTCAAAAGTAGCACACAAAATTCATCTTTTAAAGATTTTTGTATCAAATATCTTACAAGGGAAATTATCTTTTTTATACCTGATGTTTACAGTTGTTTTTGGTTTCAGGGATAATTCGGGAAAAACCATTCTCGAACAAATCTCTCTCAACTGTGAATTTGTTTGGTTTGGGACCAAATATAAACTTAGCAAAAGATGAGAAAACACACAGACAAAACAGATGATTTAACGTGGTTCGGCGGAATGGATCCAACCTACGTCCACAGACACAAATAAAATCATGTTTTTATTACCATCCCAGGTCGGACCGACCTCCTTATATCTCGCTTACTCACCTGACTGACCTCTTACTAACTCTTACTTATAATAATCTTTTTGCTCTCTTTTACAAGTTACGTATGAAAACTAATTAGCCCCTCATACAATGAGTTCTCAACTCCTTTATATACCAAGACAAATTCTACTGTTACATCAGCTTATGACGTCATCCACATGAATTGCCCATTACTCGCACGTTACAGTCATTCATGACACTGGCCATGTTTCCTCGTACGTTATTGCTCTTTACTCGTACGTTATTACTTATTACTCGTATGTTACGCCCATCCAACTGTCTGACGGCTCTAGGTTTCATGTAGGGCTTACGTCATCCATACATGCGCATAAGATTAAACAGTCCCGACCTATTACTCTCTTCCTAATCAGGTCGGGTCGAAAGGGTCATATGACTTCGTCGAGTCGGTCTGTCGGAACGAGCAACATCTTTTCATTGCATCTGCTAACATGTAGGGTCGATGTGATGAGACTCATGGTGTTTGATCTGACCTCTTCTCTTTTCCTCGGCCGGGTCTGATCTATTGAGTCGATTATGACTTCAGAGGCTGACACGAGGCTCTGAATGCCGAGGATGCCCTGAGAGTCTGATGTCGGACCTGACCTGAACACATTGGGTCAATCTTCGCAAGTACTCTAGTGCCCTCGAGCCTGACCACCTCGGTTCTGACCACTTTGGACCTGACCACCTCGGATATGGTAGGTCGGTCCGACCCGGGGTGGTAATAAGAATATCATTTATTTGTGTCTGTAGATGTAGGTTGGATCCATTCCGCCGAACCACGTTAAATCCTATGTTTTGTCTGTGTGTTTTTCATCTTTTACTAAGTTTGCATTTGGTCCCCAAACCAAACAAATTCATAGTTGATGGAGATTTGTTCGAGGAGTGATTTTTCCTGAATTACCTCTGGAACGAAAATCAGCCGTCAACATCTGATGAATAAGGTAAGTATTGTTTTCCATGAAAAGTTTGAAAGTGTTATCTTTTTCAACCCGTTGTTTGAAAATTATTTCGTTTTACACCATTCCGTTAACAATGTTAAATAAGTATTGACGTCACAAGAGTAATTTAGTCATTTAATATCATTGCACTGAAATTATTATTTGAACAAGGGAAAATTATCATTTTTCCATCCAATGATTTTTGAAAGTACATTTTTACTCTAAAACTTTGAAAATGTTCCAAAATCCACTAGTTGTTTCAAAAATGTTATGTTTTCCACAATTCCATTAACGGTGTTGTTTCAATAAGTAGGGTTAAAAATCATTGGAAAATTCATCGAAAACATAATATTTTCCCCATCAATTGCCTTCATATTATTCTCTTTCCATTGCATGGTTGAGACTACAGTCTTATATCCATTTGATGTCGCTCTGTTTGACGGTTAGGGTGGCAACGATCCTCCTGAAGGACTGTAAGTAGGGTCTAAGAAATTTTTTATTTGAATTGCAGTACTGAGAGTTAACGAGTGTGTTTTGATACACTGTATTACATTAGGTTGTATTACATTATTTAATATGTGGTATATTGCTTTGTGAATATGTTACATTAGCACTATATTATAATAATATTATACAACATTTGGTGCTACATTGTTCTGTATTATATTAGAGATATTATTTAAATTTTATTAATGTTTAATATGTAATATTAATTTTTATTTTGAATATATTGTTTAAATTTATAATAAAGATAAAAAAAATTATTAAAAAAAATTGTAATTTAATTTTTAATATTTTCTAGTAAATAATAAATAAATAATTATTACATAATAAAGTGAAATAATTAAAATAATTCTATTTAATTAGATTTATTATTTTAGTCATTTTAAATTATTACATCACAAACCTAAAACAATTAAAAATAATTTTTTTAAAAAATTAACAATAATATTTATTATAATATTATTATTTAATTTTCTAATGGAATATATATACACATACACAAGAACACATATTTTATTATTATTTTTTAATAGTGGAGAACTGAACAATTTGAAATAACGAGTGGATCTTGGAACACTTTCAAAAGTTTCGGGTATAAATATTATTTTGATAATCATCATATGGAAACCGGATAATTTTCCGAGAGTAAAATAATACTTTTGATTAAATTTTTTAACTTTAACTAAAAACGTCAACAAAAAAAAAAAAAAAAATATAAAACAGAATAATTTTCAAACAACATGTGAATAAACATTTCATGAAAAACATTACTTGCCATATTCATCAAGTGTAAAAAAGATAATTTTCATACACACACAAATACACACTTCTTTTTTGGCTTCATTATGCAAGTTTATAGAACCGTTACGATAATTTGATAAAAATCCTAAAACATAGCCATTTCATTTTAGTTTAAAAAAAATCGACAAATAAAAATTTAATAAAATCAAAAAGATTTGGCAGTGTGTTTTGGTTTTTGTCAAAATTCTGTAACATTTTCTTTTGTCAAGGTATTATTTCTCTTTACAATATCAATTATTCTAGTTCTACTATCTCAATCTCTGTTCATAGTTTGATATAACTTTACAAGTAGAGGATTTTTTTTTTTTAATAGTTATCAACGAGGGTTTTTATTAAATTTATAAAATTACCTTGTATAAAATAGTGAAATAAAATACATAAATTTTTTTAATCTAAAAAAAAAAAAATTTCTGCAACTTCTACATCCAAAAACTCAAAATTTCTGCAACTTCTACATCCAAAAACTCAAAATTTGAGTTTCTTACCATAAAGCAATATAATTTTTTTAATCTAAAAAAAAATTATAGTCAATAAGTACAATAAGAAAATGTTTTTGACCAATAAAAAAGTTATACCAAACAAATGCTTCTTGAATTACTTAATCACATACTTTGATCATAATGGTTTGTGTCCATTGCAGAAAAATCAATCGAGTGGCTAAGAATTGGGACATCTAAGCCTAAGCAAATTTTGGGATTATTTATTTTACAAATGGGAACCTCACAAAAATTGATTTAGATTCCACTATAAGTGCATGGACCATCCTTTATGATCATTGCATGGTTTAATTATAAATGTCATCAAATCAACTTTTCAGCCACATAATCCCCAGAATAAGCTGAGCAAAAGAATTAACATTTGCTAATTCTAATCATGATTTTGCCATCTTTGTAAAGCTGTAATGATTCCAAGGTCTTGAACAAGGGAGCAAGAAGACGGACACTTTTAATTCTCCAAGTAATTAGATTTGTCTTTTAACATTGTGGGTAAAGAAGGCTGCTTTTGGGTGGCATTAGATTTGAAGATTGGGTAAATAAAAAAAAAAAAAAAGTCATATATTGGATTTGAGACCCTATTTTGGGTCAAATTTGAGAGTTTCAACTGATCATCAATGTCGACTCTCCCCAAAACCATCTTTGATAAGATTTGAGAATCGAAAGAACACATGAAATTTTTAACAAGCTTGTTACTTCATAACCCTATCATTTAATGTAACATATGCTAAAAGAGGACATGAGAAGAAGAAAATGTTAGCACCATAGTACGTGATGAAGGATTTTGATGATGCAACGTAAGATACTTCGACGCGCATTCGTGAGCATTACAAAAAGATATCGAAATATATTGGATGTGAAGACTCAAGCGCTAAAAGAAGATATATAGTGTAGTCTTATAGCTTAGGGATCTCAATGTAAGTGAGTTGATAATTTAATTATTCTAAGCTCATAGGACTCACATATTCATATAGAGCATTTATGGTCATGTGCATAAATATTTTTAACCTTCAAAACTTGTATTTATGCACTAGGACCAGCATATTGGTCTCTGGAACTGGAATATTGGTCATCATATACTGGCATACAGATGACCATTCGAACGAGACTCAAACGAGGAGTTTATGGACACTTACTTTCGAACGCAAATTCGAACGCCACTCGATCTCGAAGTCTCTGGAATATTTCGTTTGAACACTTTGGAGTACGCACTGCAAACGTCGATCGACAGACCGATCTCATAAGGCTCCATACCGGTCTCAACGGTAACTTTTTATAGCCATTTGAATTGCGGGACTGGCATACTGGTCTCATGACAGAGAGCTGAGACAATGTTTTTCTTTCACTATATATTGAACCTCAATTTCATTTTTGCCAAGTTTTTTACAACTTCTAACATTTTTTTAAGGCAAAAATAAAGAGAGAAACAAGTCTTATTATTTATATACTCTCTTCATAATCAAATCTCATACACTACATCTTCATACACATCTAGTGAGCTTAAAATTACTTAGGGTTAGATACTCACGCCTTAATCTTCATTATCCTTTTTGTGAATACCCAAGCTGGATAGCAAATCTTTTATATTTAAACATTTGTAATTGTGAAATTTCTTGTTGAGTGAGTATACTTAAAATGGTGTTTTTGTGTAAAGGTTTAAGAGTGAAACTATGTGATAAAACTCTTGTGTAAATGTTTGGAGTGAACTTAGAGGACGGAACTCTTGGTTGTGAGTGAGCCACAAAAAACTCATGGTGTAAAATGTAGAATTACTTTTGATAGTGCAAAGCTTCAAGCGTGGTTTGGAGGAGTGGAGCCGAACCACTATAAATCTTGTGTCAATTTCTCTAACTTATTCATTTTATTTATTGCAAGTTTTATTTTATATATGCATATTGTTTAGAAACTTGCATTTTGAAATTAATTATTGAATTCATTAATTGTAGAAATTGAACACTAAGTTAAATTGGTAAGGTTACTATCTAAGTGGCTTAAAATTGAAAAGATTTTTAATTCTGTAATATTTGGTCAATATTCAATTTACCCTTTTTAGATATAGTTAGTGTTGTTTGAGTGTTTGCATGTAATTTTAAAAAATAAAAGAGAAGAAGACGAGCTAATGCATCATTTCTCTTATGAAAAATTGGTAGAGGACGAGGACATCTCCTCCACCAATTGAAGGAAGAAGACGATACTTTATTAATCCTCTTTTTTTATGACAAATAGGATCTGGTGAGGATAGTATGCTCTGCCAAAGGAAGAAAGAAAATCAAAGATCCATTGAGAAATCCTCTTCATCACAAAATCAACCAATGTATATTGGTAATAAAGAGTTTATGATTTGATTGTCAGATTCTAAATTTAAGTGTAGGAGATATATATATATATATATATATATATATATATATATATATATATATATTTTTTATAAAAACTTGAGACAATCGATATTTTATTTATTTCGCTTAAGTCCGAATCAGATAATTTGATGAGAGAGTTTCCAGAATTAAGAAACGTTATTAAAGCTCCTATACCATAAGAACAAGTCCATTCGTCTATGAAAGACGAGCCTTTGAAAAAAGAAAATTAAAAAAAGAAAAAGAAAGAAAGAATAAAAAGACAAGGATGCGTGTCTAAATATCAGTTAACATGAACCTAAGTAAACAAGTGTCACAATGATAATGACACACATCACAAAATCAACTTAGATACAAATCAAATTAAGACCACCTATATATATGAATCCTCTATTTGATAAAATGAAAACAAAAAATTGAGCAAGAGAAATTACAGTGACTCTCTCTAAAATCTTTCAAAATTCGTTTATTAATTTGATCGTTGAAGGATATTAGAATACAGAGCTGGCACTGCTGATTATTATTATTATTTTATAGAGAATCCTTGGTGATATTATCCATGTCTAATCTAAGGAGGAGGATTCGTATTGGTCAAATAAAAAAGAAAGTTTATTAAAGCAAAGTTTTAAGGATGGAATAATATAGTGAACAATTTCATCACCTGTTACATATGGACAATTACACATGGCACGATTTTGTAATTTTTCATTAATAAAATGTGAAATTATCTATTATTTATGTTATCAAAAATATATAAAATTTTAAATTGCATTCCCAAATCCACTTAAGATTGTAAAGTGTCTCAAATTTATATTAAATTTGGGTATACGATTGAAACGTATGTCAAACATTAGGTATAAGATGGAAAATATGTGGATATTTTCTATAATTTTGATGCGCTTTGTAATATTTTGATGGACCAGTGAAAAAAATTATAAGATTTGTATATTTTTGATAACATTCTAAATATTAATTAAATAATTGGTAATTTCCCTAATAATATTGAAGTTATAAATTACCTTATATTTGTTCACATTAACTTTGAGCAAGGCCATCACCAGACAATTAATCTTCGCATATATTTCAGGCAAGCAAAGAACAAGCTATAAGGCTAGAAGAAGTACAATTTATGAAGTGGCAAGTTTCTGCATTAAGCCCCGGATATGGTTTGGTGGCAAAAAGTTTAGGACTCGATTGTCAGGTCCTTAGTTCGAGTTCAGAAAGTACATTTCTTCTATGAGTCTGAGACAGTCAGGAGTTTTATTTATTTTACTTAAACTTGAGTTTTACTATAAATTGAGAACTAATTGAGAGCTCAAAATATCCCCAACAAGTAAGCTTCAAGTAAAGAAAGCTTAGAGTGTAAGCTCCAAGTAAGAGAGCTTAGAGAGTGTAGTTAGTGTGTGAAGTTTTTTGTACAAATTTTGTAATACTTGTAGATTATATTCAAGTAGTAATAGAAATATTTATTTTTCCTCACAAAAACACTTTTCAGTAATGAGAGAATCACAACAAGTGGTATAAGAGCTTTGGTTATATGTTGGGGATCTTAGAGGTAAAGAATGGAACTCGGTTAAGAAAATTTGGATTTTAGGAAAGTTGTCAAAAATCATTTTTGACTATACCATCAGTTTGATCACGTCGAGATGAGCACGGTGGTATTTTCCCCTAATCAAACCGACAACTGAGGAAGCCTCAGGCACCATACGCGCCATCCAGAAGCTTCACAGGTGCCCCCTACATGCGCCATCCAAAGGTTAAAGACACTGACGTGTCTGCCATGTCAGCACACGTCAGTGCACAATCAACTCACAGTCAGCGCTGTGTCAGAGCAAAGTCAGCGCTGCATCAGCGCACAGTCATTGCCACGTCAGCGAAAAATCAGCGCCACGTCAGCAATGAGTCTGTCACGTTATCTGCCACATCATCGACACGTGTCCGCCATGTCATCAAGTCGGTCCTAATTCTGCCACGTGTTTGCCACGTCAGCGAAAAATCAGCGCCACATCAGCAATGAGTCTGTCACGTTATCTGCCACATCATCGACATGTGTCCGCCATGTCATCAAGTCAGTCCTAATTCTGCCACGTCAGTATAATTGAGAAATTTCATTGAGCCCCCAGATGTCTCTGGAATTTACATTTTAACCCTAGAAGTTTTTGAAAATTAAAAATCGACCTCTGTATCGGATTTGGACCAATGAAGAGTTAAATCCATTATTCTCGATAGTTCCAGAGGTAACGATGACCTCTAATTTGTGAAAATCAGCCCTGATTTTATCCTATTTTCATTTTAATCCTTAAACTGAATATGAAAAGGGAAGATTTCTCTTTTGGTGCGGTGATCAAGCTGACAACAACCAATTACTCTCTCTGGAGGATGATATATTATTTGCACTATAAACATATGCTCGATATGATCGAGATGAAGGGAGTGAGACTAGATTATGTTAAAGAAAGTGACTAGACTAAACTCAACAACAGAACTCTCAGTCAGATTAGGCAGTGGATCGGCCACAGTGTCTTCTACCATGTAAGACATGATACAAGTGCTTATGAAATGTAGATAAAACTGGAAGGCATGTACCAGGCCAAGACAACTCAGAATAAAGCTCCGTTAATGAGGCGTTTGGTGAATTTGAAACTACGGAGTGGAACTTCCATTGTAGAACACACTAATGAGTTCCAGAGCTTGGTGAATCAGTTGTCTGCAGTAGATATGCAACTGAGAGATGAAGTACAAGCCATCCTACTACTTAGCTCTCTTCCTGATAGTTGGGAGACATTGATGGTTACTTTCAACAATTAGGCTCCATGAGGCAAATTTACCATGCTTATGGTAAAAGATGACATGTCGAATGAAGAGTCGAGGAGAACAGACGCTGGCTTAGAATAGACAGATGCCTTCGTTATAGAGACTCGAGTAAGACATCGAGGAAGAGAAAGAGGGAGAGGCAGAAGCACAACCATAGGTAGATCCTCAGATGGAAGGATGTTTACTTATAAGTGCTGCCATTGTGGCATAAAAGACCACTTAAAGAAGAATTACCAAAAACTGCAACGAGAGCAGGACCAAAGCAATTTCCAGCTGAAGAATAACGAAAGAGATACATTAGTAGTTGTCCAAGGAGATGTAGCCATATGCTCTATGAAGGAATAGACATGCCTTCACAATGCAACTCAAGATGTTGAGTGGGTGGCAGTTACTGCAGTATCCTACCACGTCACTCCCCACATGGATTTCTTCACAACATACGAAACAAAAGATTTTGGTTCAGTGAAGATGAGAAATATCAGTTCTTATGGGATAGTAGGAATCAATGATATTCAATTGCGGATAAATATGGGGTGTATATTAACTTTGAAGGATGTCCTGCATGTTCCAGAACTTCGACTGAATGTACTCTCGGGGATAACCCTTAACAAAAACGACTATGACAATCACTTCATAAATTACATATGGAGAATGACAAAATGTGCTATAGTTATCGCCCGAGGACATATTTGCGTCACACTATATAAGACTCATGTGAAGATTTATGCAGACAGCCTCAATATAGCTAAAAATTAGGCTTATTAAAATATGTGGAACTAGAGGTTCGATCACATGAGTGAGAGAGAGTTGTCTACCTTGACCAAGAATGAGCTTACCAAGGATGCTACTAGGGATGGCAACAAGATCCGGACCCGGCCCGGGTCCGCATGGACCCGGAATTAAAAAATCCGGACCCGGGTCTTTAAAACGAAGACCCGGTTCTTTAAAACGAAGACCCGGTCACCCGGGTTCGGAAAAAATAAAAAAAATAAAATAGATTTTAATAAAAAATATAAAATATATGCATATATATATATATACAAATAATATAATTTAATAAAAAAAATTAAAAGAATTGAAATAAAACTAAAAAAATTGACAAAATACAAATATAAATATAAAAAAATACAATTAAAATTAAAAAAAAAAAAAGAATCTGGGTAATCGGGTCCGGACCGGGTCTACCCGGTCCAGACCAGGGAATATTTACCCGGGTCCAGAACCGGACCCGGGGTTGTGAAACCTCTTCCGGATCCGGATTTTGCCATCCCTAAATGCTACACTAGGTCCTTGCAATCATTATTTATTTGGTAAATAACATATAGTCTCGTTTAAATTCTCTTCAAATAGAAAATGAGAATTGCTCAGTCTGGTGCACTCTGGTATGTGTGGTCCCTTGGAGGTTGATTCATTCAATTATAACAAGTATTTTCTAACTTTCATTGATAATTCTTCTCGGAAAATATTGGTGTATTTCCTCTAGACGAATGATCATGTCATGGATCAATTCAAGCTATTCCATGCCATGGTAGAGCGTGAAATAAGGAAGAAATTGAAGTTCCTTTGTACAGATGATGGAGGTGAGTACAATTCCAATGATATCGATATTTACTGCAGGAGACACGAAATTTGACATGAGAGAACTGTTCCACATACCTCACAACATAATGGCATAACTGAAAGAATAAACCCACCATTAAGGAGAAATTCAGAAGCATGATCAATATGGCTAAGCTGCCAAAGCCGTTCTATGAAGTATCTGTTCGTACCACATGCTACTAGATCAACAGATCACCATATGCACCGTTGAATTTTGAGACTCCGTAGAAAGTGTGGTTGGTAAGAATATTTCCTACTCCCACCTTAGAGTATTCGGTTGTTTAGCCTTTGCACCTGCATCCAATGAGCTCAAAAGCTCAATGCAAGGACAACTCCATGTATATTCATAGGCTATGGAGATGAAGAATTTGGAAACACACTATAGGATTTGAAGAAAAAGATGGTCATCAGAAGCCAGGATGTAGAGTTTCTTGAAGACCAGACAATTGAAGACATTGAAAAGCCTAAGATTTCTTCCAATTCCAGTGCCAACAGAATTCCAGACCCATCACCAGCACAATTAGCTACAGATAGTGTGTACGATGAAATTCCAAAAGTAGAACTAGAGGAGGTAAATGAGGATATTGAGTAGGGGGAGACATAACCCGCTCCATCGGAAGCTAAGAAGCGAGTATTGAGCAGGGGGAGCTGCAACCTACTCCAATAGAATCTACATGATCATCCATAGATTTGGTTGATGACAGAACTCCTGAAACCAGAGGACCTCTGAAAAAAAGATCTGAACGAGGAAAGATTCCATCAACCAGATATCCGAGATCCGAATATATTATACTAACTGATGATGTGGGGCCAAAGAGTTTTCCCACAAGGCAAGAAGGCACTGGGAAAAAATGGGTGAAGAAACATGGCAGCGGAACTGTGTTGTACAGAGACACATCAGAATAGTACTGTGCAGAGATATAGTGAAATGTACAGTGCAGAGATATAACAGAAGAGTACTGTGCAGAGATATAGTGAAGTGTGCTGTGCAGAGACACATCAGAATAGTATTGTGCAGAGATATAATGAAATGTACAGTGCAGAGATATAACAGAAGAGTACTGTGCAGAGATATAGTGAAGTGTGCTGTGCAGAGACACAGCCGACATGTCAACAAAAGTGGTCACTCGGGACATGCTAGAGTTGTACAGAGACATAGCTGAGATGACTTTCAGATGACAGTTATTTCAGAATCAGCTAGAGGGGGAGAATTGTAGAATCCAGCTGTCATGATCTTTTTTGTCAAAGATTATGGTCACCGTTGTCAAAAGTAATTGTCACATTTTGATAATGGTGAAAACCACCAAAATAGCTTTATATGTATTTATTTAGTGGTTGTAATAGTGAACTTGAGTTTCATTATAATTTGAAAGCTAATTGAGAGCTCAAAGCAATTATAATAAGTAAGTTTCAAGTAAAGAAAGCTTAGAGTGTAAGCTCCAAGTAAGAGAGCTTAGAGAGTGTAGTTAGTGTGTGAGGTTTCTTGTATAAATTTTGTAATACTTATAAATTCTATTCAAGTAGTAATAGAGAGTATTTATTTTTCCTCACAAAAATACTCTTCAGTAATCAGAGAATCATAACAAGATCTATCACTTGTTCTTTCAGAAGTCTTTTGTTCTGTTATTTGTACTTTATGTTCAAGTTAGTTGACATTTCTTAATTGTTTAATGTGAGTCAAATGAGGCTGATATTAATTGCATTATGTCCTCATTATCTTGTAATTTATATACAAATCGTCATATCTTCATTTTCATATGTTCTTGCAATCTTAGGATTTGGCCTCTGCCATTCTCATGGGAAAATTTCTCCATTCTTTTGCCTCCATTGCCACATATATTATTTAAAATATTATTTCATTATAGTTGTTGATGGTGATTTCTTGACCTGAGAAAAGCCAGAGTGTGAAAAAGGTATAAAAGGGATTTTCACTTTCTGAACAAGCGGCCCAGTCCAAGGGCATATGCGTCCGGTCAACCAGGAAGACCAGAGTTAGTTTGCAGTTGATGTCCGACTCGAGATGTTCAGGAAAGATAAGGAGAGTGAATGTTTCAGCACCGACCCGAGGATATAAGTCGGTCATTTTAGTTCACAGTCGATCATCTCAACTTGCTGACCCAAGGAGGTTGGTTAAGGAAATGACATTGAGTTCAAGTCTAGATGACGTAAGCTCTAAATGAAAGTTTAAGTTTCCCAATGATTGGCGAGATATGAGCAGGCCGGTAGATGATGAGACGGAGTAGGGCTGCAAGTTTATTGACTGACACACGCTATCGCATGAAAGTGGTGATGAGTGGTAAATGTATCACTATTTCCCACTCATTTAACTTAACATTTTGTGTAGTGTCTTGAGTTTTTGTGAATATTTTGATGTGTTTTATGTTATTTTGTAGATAAATAAAGTTTCAGGACTTTCTGAAGGTGATTTGGGGCCAAAACAGTGAAAAACGGATAAAATGGCAAAATCGTCATTTGGCTCGTCGCGACGCAAAAGCCTTGGCGTCGTGACGCCTAACGTGTGCCGTTTGCTAACATGCGTCGGGGACACGTTTCAGAAACTGAGAAGTTTGACTTTGCTAACTTGCGCCGTGCCACGTGCCAACATCACAACCGATCTGCTAACGTACGCCGTGCCACGTGTCATCATCCTATGGTGCCGACAATCGCTATCGTCACGTGTCACCCATATGTCAGCCACATCATTGCCATGTCAGCAGAAGACCGAGTCAACTTTGCCACATCACCGCCACGTCATCATCATCCAATCACAGCGGGCCACGTGTCACAATCATACGGTGCCGACAATCACTATCGCCACGTGTCGCCATGTCATTGCCACATCATCGCCACGTCAGCACAATTATTGAATTAATCATCCACATCGCCACGTCATCGGATAAGAATCTGTGCGGACTAATCAGCGGGTGACACATGTCCGCATCGCGACACAAGAATAACTTGCGCGTCGTGACGCGGAGACCCTATCAACGCCTATAAATTCAGCTCGAAATTTCAGTTTCAGATGTACATTCCTCTCTATAATTTTCTGAATAAATAATGAGTTTGTATCTATTTTTCTTTTAATTTCAGTTTTGTAATTAATTTTTATTTACGTTCTATAATAGTAATTTACTTTCTTTACCTTTTCAGTTTTTTACTATTCAGCTATGAGGAGGTAACTTCCCCCTGCTAGGGTGAAAGGTAAAACTTTTATTACTGCTATTTAGATTAATCTCCCTTAATTATAATATATTCACTATTTAAAATTTGACTTAATGAGGATACCGCTATATTGGTCGGTTGATAATCAATTATAAACTGGTTTTAATTTGACTAAGCAAGGATACCGCCTGGTTGGTCGGTTGGTAATTTACCGCCTATAATGCTGGTTTATGGACAAATATTGATACTGCCTTTATGGCTGGTCGGACTTAATTTTACTTAATCAGGTTACCGCCTATATGGCTGGTTGGTAATATTATCACAAGTTATATATTATATTAAGGGAGATATCTAAAATAGTAGTAGTAAAAGTGGATCCTTTAACCCCTAGCATTTTATTTTATTGTAATTTTACTTTTCAGTATTTACTATACCGCATTTACTTTTCAGCATTTTACTTTATGTCTTTTATTTTTAAGTTTTTACTAGCCCTAGTTATATGTCGTAACTAAGTTAGTTATCTGGGGTTGTGATGAATTTTAATATCACCGGTTTATAAGTGGTTATTTTATAGTTTGGGTAATTTAAAGGTTTACTTATTAAGTCTTAAGCTTAATGCGTCTTGTTAACTGGCCACTAATAAGATTGATATGGTAAATCTAAAATAAACTTGACAAAAGAATTTTAGGTTTCAGCCTTAGACTTAGTAGCCCACGATCTTCCTTGATGATAGATAACCCTTAATAGATTTTCTTACAGGATAGACATATACCTGTCGGGCGAGGGTAACCATAATTGGAACTTAATCTTAATGAATCCAGGTAATTTGGTTGACATAGACATATGGTTCAATTGGGTTATACTGGGTATTTGCATCTGACCATCGACATAGGCTTTTGCATAATTTCGTGTTCCAGGTTAGTAAACTGATATATTACACAAACATGTAATATCTACTTCATCTTTTAAAAGATATTTGAAAGATTTACAACCCTGGATAGTTTCTTAATATTGAATTTCATTTTGCGCAATTTTATTTACTTGTTTTTAAGTTTAAAATCATCACCATTCAAATCGATCGATCAATCTGTTAGATACTAGTAATCTTTTGATCTCATAAAATTAATAGATTAGGTATTAAGTCCTCGTGGGATCGATACTTTTATACTACTTGAACGATACGTGCGCTTGCGTTATACGCGTGTGAAAACACCGGTCAAGTGGATGAAATACCGGTTGGCATACGGGGATAAGTTTGTAACAAGTACCAATAATGAGTAATTTAATGAAATTCAGATGGTAGGTCGTAGGGGTGTCAGGCGGCTGGGCATTAATCCATAGGGTAATTGGGGAAGAGAGCTTAAGCAATAATGGCTTAGCAATGTGGATGATGTCACAGAGATAACGTATACCGGTGTAATTAGACTTAGTATATATAGAGGCTGAGAGTTCTTTGTAAAGAGTTGAGCAATTTCATTCACAAACACTTGTAACTTGTAATAAAGAGAAAAGAATCCCGAGCTAGAGAAACAAAATAGGTCGGTCATACCCTATCCAGTAATAAGAGTTTTATTTTCCCTTGTGCCCGTTCACGTAGGTTGGATCCATTCCGCTGAATCACGTTAAATCCTTTATTTATTTGTATGTATTCTATTTTTTGCCAAGTTTACATTTGGTTCCTAACAAACCAAATAATTCACAGTTGAGGGAGATTGTTCGAGGAGTAGTTTTTTCCCGAATCACCCCCTGAACGAAGAATCAACCGTCAACAATAATCTTTTTGCCTCCTCTTAAGTTTTGGGGTATTTTTTTTTAATAATTTCACGTTCTTCTGTTGCAAGCATGTATTTGGCAATCCCTTGATAAAAACCTTGAGCTTGAGTGGTTTGCTCCATCTGAAGTTCAAGGTTCGAATCCCACTATGTGTATCTCCTTAAGGCTATACCACATGGTATAAAAAGCCAATTATTTATCCTGATCTGTGCTAGGAACTTCTGAGGGCACAGGGTATAGATCCCGAGAATTAATCGAGGTGGGCGTAAACTGTCACAGACACCTCGATTATATAAAAAAAATGCATGTATTTGGCAAAATTATACAATAATAAAATTCAAATAAAACTCTCTCCCTCTCTCAAGTTGGGGCCTGTAAGTGAGATTAAACAAAAACAAAATTTTTTTCACAAGTAAAATATATACCCAAAGGGAAAAAAAAAAAAAGACAAAAGAATTACAATTTTAGCATGCTTGAATGGACCTCAGCCACCGAGTCTTAACCAAAAATTGAATTAGGGGTGAATAATTTTTGGATCAAATTGTAACCCGACCCGACCTAACTTGAACCGACTGACCTATTAAGGTTTGAGAAATATCAAAATTAATTTCGAGTCAGCAGAACCGGACCTGTAAAAAACGGTTCGGTTCATGATTTTTGTGTAATAAAATCTGATTTGATTTAGAACGAATTGAAAATCAGTACATAAACCTCACAAAAGATTAGGGATTCATTTTTTACAACAATCGATCGCACCTTCTTTTCTCTTTAACTCTCTTCTCTCCATATTTCTCTACTCTCTAATAAACTAGAAGCAAATTTCTTTCCTCTCCATTGACGACATTCAAAATACTGCTTCAGACCTTCAATACTTCTACGGTTTTACTTGCTATGTTTTTTTTTTTTTTTTTTTTTTTTTTTTTTTTTTTTGAATAATTGCTACTGTTTATGCTTTTTCTAAGTTTATTGTTTGCTTTATTGTGAACATGTGATAATGAGCTCTAATATCTGCATGGCTATAAGCTATTTTGTGCTCAACTGCTCATCATCATCTTTTGTTTTCCATTTTTCTTGAACATACATTGGTTTCTTATTTTGTAGTGAACTTATTTCAAATGGGTTTTCATAAATCACGTAAAAACTTATTTTAAATGAGTTTTGATAAAAAGAATTTTGTGGTTTTCATAATAGTGGATGTAAGTGCTTAACAAAAACAAAAATGATACTCTTATAAACAATCTCACAAACACTTTTACTAACCCTCTCAATGTAGCTACAGTGATCTACAGTGAATCACTGTAGCTACAGTGAGGGGGTTAGTAAAAGTGTTTGTGAGATTGTTTGTGAGAGTATCACTACTCTAACAAAAAAGAGTAGTATTGATGTAAATAAAATTAATTCTGGGGAATTTGGTTTTGTGGTGTAATGTTTGTGTGATACACTACTATTAGCTCATAATTTTGATTCATCATGCATATTAATTCTATTTTTCTGCTCTATTATTAGGGTGAATGGAAGCACTAAAAGATCCCACGATTGAGGAGGTTGAAATTTATTCAAACGAGGAAGAGAATATTGGAGTCACAAATATTGTGGAAACTTCTACTACTCTCCTACTAATATAAATCATTCAACAACATCTACTCCAACAATTACTAAAAAGTATGTCCTTTTTTCCAAAAGAGGAAATATACCATGAAGGCGAAGCCTAAGCCGTAACATACTAATAATTTTGACTAGTCTGTTTAGGTAAACCTTGAAAAGATAATTGTTGATGGTAAAAAAAAAGCCAAGTGTAATTATTGTGGGGATGAGTATACGGTAGATTTTCGTTTCCATGGTACTTCAACTTTGCGTACCCATATAAAAGTAATATGTAAGAAGTGCCCTTATAAAATTATTGATCCTAAACAAAAAATATTAAAATATGAGAAAGTGAAAGATGGTACAGGGTTGGGTAGCTTAAAATCAATTCATCTTATAGTTGAAGAAGCAAGGGTTATGCTTACTAAAACGATAATGGTTGGGGAGTTAGCATTTAAAATGGTGGAAGGGGAGGGGTTTAGGAATTATTCTCAGTATTTTAATCCTCGAATGATAGTTACTTCTCGCATAACTATTGCAAGGGATTGTTTGAAAATGCATCAAAATGAAAAGAAGAAATTGAAAAATATAATGACGTCTCAACGTATGTGTCTAATCACTACTTGGAGTTCAATTCAAAAGCGTATTATATGTGTCTGACAGCCCAGTGGATATTCAAAAGTAAATTCTAAATTTTTGTCAAGTTCCTAATCACACGGGGGAGACAATTGGTAAATTTATAGAGGCATGCATGTTAGATTGGGGAATTGATAAAATTTTCACTATCACTCATGATAATGCTAGTTCTAATGATGGTACAATCAGATATATAACACAAAGAACTAAAGATTCACCTACCATTATTTTAGATCATAAATTTTTTCACATGAGGCATTGTGCATATATTGTTAACCTTATTGTAAAAGATGGCTTGCGAGAGAATAATGAATTGATTGAGAAAATAAGATATGCGGTAAGATGTATGATATCATATCCTGTTAGGAAATCAAGTTTTAATGAGAGGGGGAAGATTGAGTCTAAAAGTCTTTTATGTCTTGATGTGGAGATTAAGTGGAATTCTACTTGTTTGATGCTAGTGGTAGTTGAGATTTTTGAGAAAGTTTTTTTTTTTTTTTTTTAAGTTGGAAGATGATGATCCTAGGTTTATGATGTACTTTGATGGGGTAGGATTAAAGGGTCTCCTAGATTAGATGGTTGGAGTCGCTGTATATGTCTAGTGAAGTTCTTGGAAGTGTTTTATAATGTTACTATTTCATTTTCGGGTTCTTTACATGTGATTCTTAACAAAGTTTCAATGAATTTGTTAAAATTCAAACCATATTACTTGAATATGCCAAAAATGATGATAGATGGTTAGAATGTATGGCAATTGATATGAATTTTTTTTTTAATCAAGTATTGGAAGAATCGTATAAAAGTGAATTGGGTGTTATTTGTCGGAGTTGTTCTTAATCCAAGGTGTAAGATGAAATGTGTCAATTTTTTTCTTTCTTAAATTTATGATGTTTCTAGGGCTCTTGATGTTGAGACTCGGGTGCGAGATGCTTTGAATGACCTGTATAGGTACTTTAAGAATGAGTCTTCCATGGATCATCTAGTAGGGTGAGAGTGGTAGCTAACAATGATGTTATTTCTTTAGATAAGGCTGATTTCAGTGGAGAAGCTCGGAAGTTTCTCAATTTTCAATTTAAGAAGTATTTGTTGGATTAATAATGAACACTAAAAATGTATATTTAATAAAGATAAAGTAATTATTTTACATTTATAGTTTCATTAATCCCCTTAATTAAATATATTTGTGAAATAATAATTAAATTTATGTTATATATATATTTATTCAGATTTTTATTTCTTATGTATGTGAAATAATACTTTGGATGCATAAATAGAAAAATGAACGTGACATTTGGATTTTGGAGGTCAGAAACTTAAAAAGGTGTTCTAACAGTGTACAATTTCAGAAATTCTAACTTTACGTAATTTTCGTATTTCGGCTATAAATTTTTACTCCGATATTGGATTGAGGCATTTCTAGTTCCTAATGAAAGAAGACTCAAATATCAACAATTTTTCTGTTTAAAATATTTTCTAATTCTGATGTTTTTAATGTCGAAATTAATGAAAAACCCAAAATATGGGCCATGTAATTTTAATTATTATAAAAAACATAAAAAAAAAAAAAATGGGAAATGACATTCTATCTTTCGATGGATTGTTAATTCCCACCAAACATGCAATTTGCAAATTGCTTTTGTAATTTGCAATTTGCAAATTGCATGGACGGTGCTGAGCCCTCTACTAAAAATTGAGGTGCTCAGCACCTTAGAAAAACAGTCTGATTCTATAGTTTTCTCTCTAAAAATTTGTAGAGTCTCGGATCTTGTGTGTTTTATTTTTTCAAGCTTTGTAGTAATTTTTTTCTTTCAGTAATAAAATTATGTATGTTTTTATTCAAATCATGAGTAGATAATTTCATCATGCTGGGGGTAAAGGGTGAAACTCTTAATATGAAAGTATAGAATAATATTACTTATATTATAATATATGAATTGCAATCTAAAGACTAATATTTAATTTAAATCTGAATTAATTATTGAAAAATTTTGTTACCGTCTATATGTCTGGTTTTATTTATTTGGCATAATGGAGTACCGAACTGGACTTATTATAGACAAATATTATCGCCACCTTTATGGCTAGTTTTATATGTTTTTCCATAATTAATTCTTGAAATAAATTAATTGGGTAATAATGATAATTTATATATTATAACAAGTAAAATTTCTCTAAATTTGAAATATTAAAAGTGGATCCCTTATCCCCCAATATTTTATTTTATTATTACAGTCCAATTTAAAATTGTCAATCACTTCAAACAATTCAATCTTTTTATTTTCACTCGAATTATTATTTTTTACTAAATCTATTCCATATGGATCGACCCCAGACTTACCGAGTTATTTTATTACTTCGACACTCTTATACTTGGGAGTAAAGAACCACTTTGTGAGTGTGTCAAGGTTTTGGCGCCGTTGTTGAGGAATATAATTTAGTTGATAGAATAATAATTAACATCCTTGTATTTTTTATTTGTATTTTCTACATCTCATTTTTTTAATCACTATATTTGTATTTTTTTCTTTTGTCACTTATTTTATTTTTTTTTCCTCTTTCTTTCACTTATTTATTATTTTTTTCTTTTTGTAGCTATTGTATTTTCATATCTAAATTTTAGCAAATAGTCTACAAAGAGTCTTCATCACCTTCACTTTCAGTTAAAATGACCGATAACCAAATGATAACCCAGTTAACCGAGATGAAAATCCAGTTGATCAGGTAGAACGTGAGTTTTAACATTGCGATCTTAATCATCCTAGGACACTCATAGAATTCATGAATCCCACTATGACAAGATCACCATCTTGTATTGCTTTTCCCCAGATGCATCACGTTTCAATTTAAAACCAGGTGTCATGCAACTTTTACCCACATTCCACGGTCTAGAATCAGAAAATCCTTATCATCACTTAAGAGAATTTGAAGAGGTATGTAATACTTGCACTTATCAAAATTGCATCATGAATATAATTCAATTCAAGTTTTTTTTTTCCATTTTCTTTAAAAGATAAAGCTAAAATTTGGCTGTAAAAT
Source organism: Zanthoxylum bungeanum (assembly GCA_019454045.1). Taxonomy (NCBI): domain Eukaryota; kingdom Viridiplantae; phylum Streptophyta; class Magnoliopsida; order Sapindales; family Rutaceae; genus Zanthoxylum; species Zanthoxylum bungeanum. Next base: position 26,595 of record SKCR01050317.1, read on the forward strand.
CTTAAGTCAAGATCCATCAGAACATGAGATGATTTGCCAGACCAATTTCTGAAAAAATTTTCCGCCCTCACAGAATAAACTCTTTTAAGAGGAGAATCACTACTTTCACATAAGAGTCGGGGGAAACACTTTACCAATATTGGGAGAGATTTAAAAAAATATTGAATGTTTATCCACATAACAGGTTTGAAATATGGAGATTGGTTTCCTACTTCTATGAGGGTTTAATACCCCAAGGTAAGCAAGTTGTGGAAATGATGTGTAATGGTGAGTTTAGGGGCAAAAGTCTTGAAGATGCACTAGATTACCTAGAACACATAGCATAGAATGCACAACATTGGGACACAGTTGTCACATATGAGTCGTCTGTAAAACCACAAGCACCTGGTAGAAGTATGTTTAACCTTAGGGAAGATCAAGACCTTTGTGCTAAATATGCATCTCTAGCTAAAAAGTTGAGGCGTTAGAAATGAGGAATAGTGATCATGTCTAGTTAATTCAAGAAGTCACATGTCATATATGTAATTCAAATGAACATGTCACACAAGTTTGCCGAACCTTGCCAGCCCTGCAAGAATATCTTGTTGGGGCGGATGTGGGACCCATAGAGTCGGATTGGTATCCCGCACAATGAAAGTACGTCTAACTCATGGATATCAAGTATAAGTGTATTTTTAAATAATTTAATGGAATATTATATTCCGTTATAAGTGTATAGGAAAAAAAACCAGGGTTGGATCGGAGTCTAAAAACTCAAAAACATATAAAAATAAGTTTCAGCGCGAGCTACAGTGCACGCACTAACTCAAAAATAGACAAAAATAAGTTTCAGCGAGTGCTACAGTGCGCGCACTGTGCGCATAATGCACCCAATTTTTTTTTGTTATTATTATAACTGTTTCTTTCAGCTCTCTAGAAACATAGAGCTGATGGAATTTGAGTTTTTACTCTAATTCCTTTCAAACCTTCCCTAAACACTTTCAAACACCCAAAAATTTAATTTTAACATCATAACTAACATCAATACATATTATAGAATAAAATCATGTTTTTGGAAATATCAAATATTTTTATAAAACATAAATTTATTCTAAATATGCAAATGCGTAAATTTTGAATCCAAAACACAAACCAAATTAGAATCCTACAATGAAAAGACTCATGAATAATTATAGGTTACCCAAAGGTGGTCAAGTGATTCTATAATGGTAGCCATAACTCCAAACTTTCATCTAGAGTTCCAAACTCTAATTTTATGTTCTATGTCAAACTTGAACATATTTGACCCAATTACAAGCATATTGTGTTTATGCTTCCAAAGCATCCACACACAAATTTATTAGCCTAATTTCAACTTCAAACTATATTATTATGTATCAAATACCAACCTAGCTTATTAGAGAAGATCAAACTTACCTAGTAAACTTGAACCAAAGATCAAATCTTTTCTTCCTTGTTAAAATATTTTAGAAAACTTCCAAGCATATTGTCAAGTGATTCTATAATGGTAGCCATAAATCCAAGCTTTCATCTAGAGTTCCAAACTCTAATTTTATGTTCTATGTCCAACATGAACATATTTGACCCAATTACAAGCATATTGTGTTTATACTTCCAAAGCATCCACACACAAATTTATTAGCCTAATTTCAACTTCAAACTATATTATTATGTATCAAATACAAAACCTAGCTTATTATAGAAGATCAAACTTACCTAGTAAACTTGAACCAAAGATCAAATCTTTTCCTCATTGTTAAAATATTGTAGAAAACTTCCAAAGCTAGCAAGCTTGATTCTAATATCCAATCTTATTCTCCTTGTTATTGTAGAGAACTTCCAAAGCTAGCAAGCTTGATATGAAGATCCAATCTTCTTGTCCTTGTTGTTGTAGAGAACTTCCAATGCTTCTCCCACAAAAACTTTACTTAGGGTAATATTTTTTTCTTTTACTTAATGTTTGTTTTAGTTTATTTACCTTATTTAAAAACTTGCTCAAGCTTGCCTTTTATAGCAAAACTTATGCAATTTTTAATTAATACAAGTTTTAATCAACTTTTATGTGGACTTAATCCAATTTGTCCAAATATATAAAATTAGGTGTGACTAATCACATTTGTCTACCACTTTGATTTAATCCAATTAAATTAAGACAAAATTTAACCAATGGATTAATTGATTATCTACCACTTTGATTCAATCCAATGAAATCATGCCAAATACACATATTATTACATATTTGTAATTACCAAAATATCCTCCAATGGTAAAGATATTTATGAAATTATAACAAAGCCCTTTGTGTAATTTTGGATTAATCCAATTAATCTGATTGGGTCAAAGTAAATAATTAATATTATCCAACAACACTTAATTATTTTAGTTGATAATTATAATATGTAATATGATTTATTATCAAAAATTATCGGCTACCTAAGTGCTCAACGAGTACAATTCATATGGTGGGACTCTCTAAGTCCAGACACGTTTGTCATATAAGCCTTGCTTATATGTACGCAATTCATTCACCTTTGAATTTTCGAAGAGCACGAACGACCTTTCTAAACTATACAAGTCTAGGTCATCATATATGTTTAATAATCCCTCTGTCGTAGGCTATCCGAGTTGTGCTTATGAAACATAGATTACATCGTCAAGTTTTCGAGTCGCACATCTTATATTGTCGACATGTCCACGATTCTTTACAACTATTTAGAACACCATTTCTGATAAATACGATCCACCCTAGGTGATCGACTTTGGCCAAAGTCTTAAGAATCGTGACATACTCACATGGATACCTTAACCCCTTATAGTTCATATATGGGCTGACTGATCCTATCTTGATACGCACTTGATTAACGAGTACATCAGTCCACACCCAATGAAAATCTAGTAGTCAGACCATGAAAGGTCTCTGAAATATATGGCATCAAAGTTTGGAGGATCATACACAAAATCAATATTATCTTATAGTCGAAGGATCACATATGCTACTTGACTCGAAGAGATTCCTATTGACGGTGGTGGTATTTCTAACTATTAGGAATCACATGTGAGTGATTCAGTATTCGCTCCAACGAATACCCACATGTCTATATGAACTTTCTTTGCTCATGGTATATCAGGTTAAACCATTAGAACCCCAATTCCAATATACGACATGTGCTAGTCTTCTAGGTTATAGGAATTCGACCGTATTCCAAAACCAACAACTAGGTATATTTTGCTTTAAGAATAGATTATAGTAGTAATACTATCCCAATATCGAACCACTCAATGTCCAGTATTACTAAATGACTAATCTAAGGTCGATGTCATGCTTAGCATATTTATATATCAATCTAATATGCATAATGACATTATCATTAATAAGTTTGAAACAAAAAATAGTTATTTTATTAATAAATAATAAAATATAAAATACAATATATTATTCGGATTGACACTCCAAGTACCAACTCCAACATGTCTCCAAGGCCAAGTCAGTTTCATATACACCTGTAACAGACTAAATCCAAACCCATACTCCCAAACTTACAATTCTGGTTGGAGAAACCATCCAACCTTCAATTGGAGGAATGATAACCAAGCACAACCATCGCAACAATCTCCCCAGATATACTAGAATTTCTAAAATTCTCAGAAATATGCACCATATTGTAGGAAATGCCTTTCCTTATGCGCAGCGGAAATGCTTTAGGCACCGAGATCAACCTTGAAAAATATCTTGCCTTCTCCCTTTGTTGAAACTGAATTCCACCAACTATTGGTGATGGTTGTGTTGAGTTTTTTACGGAATCGGCTCGTGATAAATCCTTCGTTGCATCGGATCGAACAAGTTACAAATAGTATTACACTTGAACTTATTACAAAGGAAATGAACTTACAATACTTGAAAGAATATGGCCTTATGGCCTTACATTCCTAATAATAAAAATAAGAGCCGGTAAAAATTAATGATCAACGCAATACATGTATAGCGACGCGAAAGGCTCGTACATTGCGACGCGCAAGGCAAAATCTTTGTCCCCTCTCTGGACGAGTTACGTCGCGATGCGCGCTATCTTATGTCATGACGTGTAGCCAATAAATGGCTCGAATCAATTTTACACCATCTCAATTTCGCCCAAACGCGTTAGAGGCCACCCTATAAGACCCGTATCAACTTGTATGATTATAATACATCATGATATATGTACGATACCTTCAGAGTGATCGAGCTTATTAGAATAAGAAAATTTCAGTGTAATTTCGAAAGTGCGTTTCTCAGTCCATTACTAATATAGTTTATCCAAATGAAGATCATCGCAGGAATGGAAATTTCCTCAACATGCAAATACTGCCAGCCAGATCTCCTAACTAGTGAGTGGACACACTTTTCCTTATGTTGATTCTTTTTATGGTTTTAAATACCGGACTTAAGATTTCTGCAATTAGGGTGTTAGCCAAGTTTGTTTGTTTAAAATATATGATTTAGCATGTTTTGAGAAACACTTTAGAAAAGAGATGTTTTCAGTATGAGTTTTATGTTTTTCGGGGCATGGGGAAAAACCCACCCCAGTATGCAACTTGATACAGTTTGGAATTGACGGACAGAGACATGTGCACATGTAAAGGATTGGAGGGACGGTGATACGTAACGCCCCCAGATCCTAAAGCGGGGCTAGGGTGACGGTGATACGTAACGCCCCTAGACCCTAGTTTCAGAGCGTGGAAGGTAGCATAGATCTGCACCCCCAGTTCTAGTTTGTGGCTTGGGGGACGGTGATACGTAATGCCCCAAGACCACCAGTTTCAGGGACAGTAGTGGCATACTTTGGGGGACGTCGATACGTAATGCCCCAAAGTCATGGATTTGCATTGCTGGCTCCAGTTAGGCGTATGGGAGGATGGAGATACGTAACGCCCTCATACGTCAAGATTTTCAGATACAGAACAGTTTTCAGAATCAGATTTTCAGAAATAGTATTCAGAAATCAGAGTTTCAAAAGCAATTTTCAGAAAGATGAGTTTTATAAAAGAGAATTCGGAAGAAGTTTTCAGAAAAGATTTTTCAGATAAAGATAATTATGGGATTTCGGTTTTTGAGCCAAATATTTTTAAAACAGTTTTACAGTTTTTCGTCCACTCACTTAGATCGTACAACGATCTAATCCCACTCCCAGTTTTCTATTATTGCTAGTATTCTCGGAGGACAAGCTCGAGAGGACGGATACTGTTGCAGTCACTAGGGTTTGGAGTCCACCAGTTCAAGTCAGAAAGAGTAAGAGTCCAGTCAGGTCAAATAGAAGTCATATGTTAGTTCCTAATTATGTGTCTGTCATTGTAACGACATGTGTTTTATGTATTCAGTTATTAAAGTTAAGTTTGCATGTTCAATTGTTAATTTGGGCCATGGACCCATATTTATGATTATCAATTAGAGGAATGAGTAATAGTATTGTTATGATTGTTGAGTCAGAGGCTTATGGGGTTAGTACGATCTATCCCCTGCCGGTAACATCTCCTGGATCGGGGATGTTACAACATAATTTTATTTCATAAAACATCATTTTATTTCATAATTACAAGATGTAATATTAAACAAACAATTCTCCTCTTTGTTGAAATATTGTAGAGAACTTCCAAAGCTAGAAAGCTTGATTCAAAGATCCAGTTTTCTTCTCCTTATTGTTGTAGAGAACTTCCAAAGCTAGCAAGCTTGATATTAAGATCCAATCTTTTTCTCCTTGTTGTTGTAGAGAACTTCCAAAGCTTCTCCCACAAAAACTTTACTTAGGCTAATATTTATTTCTTTTGCTTAATATTTGTTTTAGCTTATTTACCTTATTTAAAAACTTGCTCAAGTTTGCCTTTTATAACAAAACTTATGCAAATTGTAATTGATAAAAGTTCTAATCAACTTTTATCTGGTCTTAATCCAATTTGTCCAAATATGTATAATTAGGTGTGACTATTCACCTTTGTCTACCACTTTGATTTAATCCAATTAAATCAAGATAAAATTTAACTAATGGATTAGTTGTTTGTCTACCACTTTGATTTAATCTAACTAAATCAAGCCAAACACACCTATTATTACATATTTATAATTACCAAAATATCCTCTAATGATAGAGATATTTATGAAATTACAACAAAGCCCTTGTGTGATTTTGGATTAATCCAATTGGGTCAAAGTAAATAATTAATGTTATCCAATAACACTTGATTGTTTTAGTTGATAATTATAATATCAACTATTATTTATTATCAAAAATTATCGACTACCCAAGTACTCAACGAGTATATTTCAAATTATGGGACTCTATTAGTCCATACATGTTCGTCATATAAGCATAACTTATATGTGATCCTTTGACTATAGGATAGCATTGATTTTGTGTGAGATCCTCCACACTTTGATGTCATGTATGTCGGAAACCTTTCATGGTCTGACTTCTCAATGTTCGTTGGGTGAAGACTGATGCACTCGTTAATCAAGTGCGAATCAAGATAGGAAACCTTTCAAGCCCGTATGTGTACCATAAGGGGTTTATGTATCCATGTAAGTAACTCACGATTATTAAAACTTTGGCCAAAGTCATTCACCTACGGTGTATTGCAAATATCAGAAATGGTTTCTAAATAGTTATAAAGAATCGTGGACATGTCGACATGAGATGTGAGTCTCGGAAACTTGACAGTGTATTCTATATTTCCTAAGTACAACTCAGATAGCCTACGATGGAAGGATTGATAAATATATGTGATGACCTCGACTTGTATAGTTTAGAAAGGTCGTTCATGTTCTTAGCGAATTTGGAGGTGGCCGAATTGCGTACATATTAGCTAGGCTTATATAACGAACTTTTCTGAACTTAGAGAGTCCCAATATGAAGTGTACTCGTTGAGCAATTGGGTAGCCGATTAATTTTGATAAAAGATAATATTTGATATTATAATTATCAACTAAGATAATCAAGTATTTTTGGATAACATTGATTATTTACTTTGATCTAATTGGATTAATTCAATATTTACACATGACTTTGTCATAATTTCATAATTATCTCTACCATTTGAGGATATTATAGTAATTGCAAGTATGTAATTACACGTGTTTTTGGCTTGATTTAATTGGATGAAATCAAAGTAGCAAATATTGAACTAATCCATTTCCTAATCGTTATTTTGATTTAATTGTATTAAATCAAAGTGGTAGACAATGAAGATTAGTCACACCTAATTATATATATTTGGACAAATTATATTATGCCTACATAAAAGTTGATTAAAAATTTTATTAATTAAAAATTGCCTATGTTTTGCTATAAATAGCAAACTTGAGCAATGGTTTTAATCAAGCTTAAGAAAGCTAATACAAGCAATTCTTGGAGAAATTAGCCTAGAGAAGAGCAATGTTTAGAGAAGCTTTGAAAGATATCTACAACATTTCAACAAGGAGGAATCAAGATTGCATCTTGGAGTGAAGCTTGTTAATCCTTGGAAGTTCTTCAAGTATTTCAACAAAGAAGAAGTAGATTGGATCTTGCATCAAACTTACTGGGTAAATTTGAACTTCTTTTAAGCTATGTTCTTCATTAGTGAGTTTTTCATTAGTGAGACATATAGTGATGAATTATGTATTGAATGCATGATTACATAGCTTGAGTTGAAATAAGGCTAATAGATTGTGTTAGGATGCTTTGGAAGTATAAACACATATGCTTGTTAATTAGGTCAAAGATGTTCATGTTTAACATGGAACAATTAATAAGAGTTTGGAATTCTAGATTAAAGCTTAGAGCAATGGCTACCATTCTAGAATTATTTGACCACCTTTGGGTGAACTGGAATTGTTCATGAGATATTTCATAGTGGGATTATAAATTGGTTTGTGTTAGATTCAAACAAATACATATAAGTATTTAGAATACAAGTATGTTAGTTGTATAACATTTGTTGATGGTGATTATGCTAAAATTAGATTTTAGGTGTATTTGTAGTATTAAGAGAAAATTGGAAGTGTTTAATAATGGTTTGAAGTAGAAAAATGCTCACTGCCTAAGTCAGCGTCGCGACTCTGACCCCTCAGCATCGCGACATCGAGCATCTGTCCTAGGAGCGTCGCGACGCTGAGACATTAAGCTCTTTGTAGGAATCACTTTCCTAGTGCAACGGAAACACGTTAGGCACCCGGATCGTAGTTGAAAATTATTTCTGCCCTTCTCTTTGAATGGCCGAATGTTACCAATACTAAGACTGAATTTTTGCTTCTTTTTTAGACAAACTTTTATCCCCAAAGCTCCCAATGAATAGCCCCGAATAGCGACACAAAAACTGGATTGTTTTGGACCCGAAATGCACCAAATTCACTGCCCAGTTCAGCCATTGTATGAATCAATTTTGCAATGTTTCAGGTCTGATTTTTCAGTCAATAATAGTCCTAACACAGCCCCAAAATACCCCTTAAAGTTCCCTAAAAATTCTGGATCAAACGCAAAACAAATGAAGCCCTGTTTCACCAATACAACGTGCAGCAGTGAGTAAAAATAATGCTCACTGTCGTGGGTCAAGGAAGAAGGAAGAGGATTGATTTTTGTTCGACACCAAAAAGTATTCCGAGCTATATCTCGTTACCAACATAATGTAGGATGGGCTACACTCACAATACGAATCCCTAAACTCTTTAGAGATTATAAGTCACACAAGTTTTCTTTCTTTCTTTCTTGTTTTTGTTTCTCTGAACACTTGAGAGAGTTTTGGAAGAAGAAAATGTGGCTAGGGTTAGAATGAGAGACTTAACAAAAAAAAGAAAAATAAATCTTCTTTTTATACCTAGGGTTTCTTATTTCCAAAATAAACAAAACCCTTCACTTTCCACCACTCATCAAATTCGACCAACATTTATTTAATTTCAAAAATTTTGTAACAAATCATTTACTTTCTATAAAGACAAAGATGTTACAAAAAAAAAGAGAAAAAATTATCACATTTAAAAGGTGTAACTTCCAAATTGAATCCAATGATTTCCAAAACCCAAAATTTAGAAATTACAATATTAGCCTTATTAAATTATATCATATATAATTTAATATTATGTATTTAATAATTATCAATATTAGCCGTATTAAATTATATCATATATAATTTAATATTATGTATTTAATAATTATCATATAATTATTAAAATAATATATTAAATTTTAACATATAGTTTCAAGTGTGACAAAATAATATTATTAATCATATTAATAATATTTTCATATATGAGTATATAATTGAACTATCCAATATATTTAATATGCTATAGTATATCGAGCTAGCACGGGGATCAAATGGACCTAAGGTTCCGAGCTCCAATGATCTCGGAATATGAATTAAGCTCTTAATTAAATATTCTGAATTATTAACTCCGGGTAATTCCACTAAAAACCCAAAACTGCACTCTCCTTGCCGAAGATAGATATTAAGCCTAACCACGTCGTTGTCTATCTATATAGTCATTACATACAGATTAACCTTTCACGAGTATCTCGTAATTAGAGCGGGGTCATAATATATATTATACCCCTCTAATTATTTTTACCTTAAGTACCATTGATTTTCCAATGAACGATTTATTCATAA
>SKCR01050318.1:0-36792 GCA_019454045.1 Zanthoxylum bungeanum
GTAAGAAAATAAGGCCAAAAATAAAGCCATACCCTTAAGTTCATAAAACCAGAACCAAATATTATTTATTATATGAATTTTTTATTTTAAGAAACAAATTCAAGATTTATTATATAATATATGAAAATATTTTGACCAAATGAGCTATATAACACTTGCTGCTCAGCAGCAGGAGTTGAATAGCTTCTCTTTATAATACGTGTTAAGACCTCTATTTACACAGATGGCCATCAACAGAGCAGCTACCTTTATTTGTATTTTATAGTCAGATACACACTTACTTTTTGGCCTCAAGTTTAGCTTAGAAAGCAGATTAGGCCACTAGCATCAAGTTTCAAATACATTGAAGCTCAAGCCAACTTAGACAGCTGAGCTCTCTCTCCCTCTCTTAGAGACTAACATAACAACAACAAATAGGAGAAGAAGAAGGGCTCTCCACAAACAACTACAGTATGCAGAAAAAATGAGCTCCTTGGCATGACGATCATTTCTGAAATGTCTGACCCTTGAAGAGAAAAATGCCTAAACCACCAATTGCTAAAGTTAAAATAAGAGGGACGGCGATGGAATCAATATCAATCACCCTGCTTGGCCTATCTGTTCTCTCCTGACGAGTCTTTTCTCCCCAGCATTCATGCAGAAGATTACTTATGCTGTCTAATTGGTGCATTATTTGACGTTGTCCTCTAGCAACAAGCAAAACCTGTTTATGAAATAGAGAAGTAATCAGATATTATCTCTTTGACATTCCTAAGAGGTTCTATATATGTATCATATTCGTAATTTTATCTCTTTCGCTTTTCCATTAAGGTCCGATCTAGCCTAATATATAGAATTGTGAATATCCACCATATGAATCATTTTCCATTTCCATTTATTGCTGAAAGCATATTTGAGATGAGGTATACCTCTTCCATAAGTGGGGACTCCCTCGCCAATTGGGAAGAAGACGATGAATTGGGCAGTACAGATCCGGTTAATGAACCATTGGCCAAGCCAGTCACAAAAAGAGAAGTAGGTGCAGAGCCATTGCAAGCTTCAGCCTGCAAAGCTAAGTTTTGTTGGCTAGCTGAGACTTTCCTGATTGCAAACTTGGAATTCAACTCTTCAATACGAGATGTGAACTCATCCATTCTCTCATTCAGTGTTGATATTTGCTCAGATAGTTGATTTATGACTCCCTGAAACAATCCAGAAACCAATGAAAACTAATGTTCTGGTAAGTAGGAATGAGAACCAAGTATAAAGGCGGAAGGCAAGTAAAAAGCAACCCTTTTATGTATGTAATTATGTGTTATGTCATTAGGATAGATTGTGGTAAGGGTAATACTACCTCATCTATGCCAAAGGTAAGGAGAAAGGAAGGGACAAAAAGAAAACACTAGCTAATTCCTGCTTTCTTTTATCTGCATTTCCTTTTCTTGGAAACCAGATGCATAAGAATCTGCATAGTATATACCAAGATAGCCACTAGAGTCCTTCACAGTCTGAAACACTAACCTGGTTTGCAAGTGTGGCAGGTGATTCTGGTGTCCTACCATCAAACCTTCTATTATTAACAGAAACCCTCGCTAGCTTTGTCATATTCTTGTCTCGCTCCCGCTGATTTGAAAATGAGTGTGATATACTACTGCCATTACGTACATGGTTGATTCAAAAGGACAAATCAGTGCCATAATTTTCCAAAGTATATGAAAAATGCTTGATAAATTCCCTTCAGTAATGCTTGTTATAGAGATATTGAAAATGGTTTCCACCCAAACTACTGGGAGTTGAAACTAAAATGCAAGATTTGAATGGAAACAGGTGTATTATTATTCGGTCATGAGCTCAAAATTGCAAAAATATTAAATTGCTGCAAGGAAAAGAGAATACCGGCTAAGATACTTAGTTCTCCTGTCTGCAGATGCCCGGGAAAGGGCTTCTTTAGGACTTGAAACCAAATCATCATCTATGCTGAGCTTTGTCTTCAGATCATCAGGCAGGGTCTGCAGATTGATTATGTTAGCAGCATTGATGTAGGTACACAAGCATAACCATGTGAAAATATCATACCATAACATCATTCACAAGTTTCTCCAGTTGAATTTGTTCTATGTAAGTGCGAGGAACATATGAACCTTCCAAGCCCAGCTGCTCTGCCACATATTTAACGTACAAACGATCTCTACCTTGCACCTATATATGAAGATCAACAAAATTTTAGTCGGTGCAACATTAATCTAATAAGCCAGGCAACCTAGATAAAGAAAATAGGTTATTTGCACAAGCTAAGCAAGATTACTGAACAAAGCAGCAGCTTGGGCATTTTTAAGAATGAAGCAATCCAAAAATCATATAGGATGAACAAATTTCTTATAAGTTTATATCCATTTAAATTATGGCAATATCCCATCAAAAAGCTTGAGCCAAGGAAAGAAATAGTTATAAGACAGTTGCAATGTCAGACATCTTCCTTAGACCAAGTGTTCAGCAGCTGACTAATGCCACTGATTGCAGCAGAGATGCCGAGATGATGAAAACTTTGAAGTACAACTGAACAAAATGCAAATCTAAGAACTTCAACTAGCACCAACAAGTGATGTAACAACAAAATGTTCCAGCATATCTAGGCTGTCAAGAAACAAATACACGATTCCCCAAAAATTAAATACTGCTTAATGGAAAGTGGGTTAATCTGCAACTAATTTAAAATTCAACTTAATAAAAAGGGAACACTGACAAAATTCATCTGGCTAATGTCAGATGCTTGGGATAAAGTTCTGGAGATCCTAAATTGGATAGGAACGAACCTCCAAGATTTACTTGACAACACAATTACAGATACGCTATCAGTAAAATATGGTTGAATTCATATGTCAAACTGAAAGAGAAAATGCATATATTAATGCATCATCATCATCTTTAAAAGAAAAGCGCACTGTTACCATGGTAAAGACGATTAATGACATCAAAAAATTTACAGAACACAATTCAGTGTGAAGATAAGATAGACTGACACGTGATTATGACATGAACGATAATAAACCGACACTAACTCTGAGGAAAAACAGTCAAATGGAATACCCCAAAAAAAAAAAGAGAAATGAAAATAAAAATAAAAAAGAACAATGAAATGAATGATTGCATTAGATGAAATAATACCTGAACATAATTCCGATTAAGTTGTTCTAACCAATCAGTCTTCACGCACACCTTATCATCAGAGAAGATATGGCTGCTTCTTTTCAGGATAGTTGCAATTGTATAACCCAAAGCCATCAACCCTCCAAGAAGACGGACACTGACTTCAAAAGTTATTCTAGGTGATATTATAAATGGACTATCTGTTACCCACTCCTGAGAACAAGTAAAACTGTTCAGAAAGTCTAAAATATTCTAAACATCCGCGATTCTCTAAAGAAGATACATCTCAACAAACTGAGCACAGCACCGAAGTACAAAAATATTTTGGCTTTATTAACAACGTTCTATTTGTATGCTCTATGATCTATTGAATTTTGTTTTGGTTTATAAATATGATGTTATTCATGACTTCTTGAGACTTATGCAAGTGTGCAATCTAATTTCATACATATGAGAATAAGTGTTCACTCTACTAAGTTTTGATGTTACCCACTTACCCTTAGCTTCTAGATATGCACACACGCATGCACATATAAGGATTGAGAGATGGGAAAAAATTGTATTGTTTCTGAAACACTGTAAGCATCTCAAGTAACAAATCCTCAGAAATATTAAGAAAAAATTCAAGCCACAGGTTAAAGCACTCTAAATGCCATGAATATCCCATCAAAGGCTAGTCAGGCTTATTTTCTAAACATTAGTTACAAGAAGAGGCTTAAATTTAGAATCATCCAACCTCAAACATGAGATTATATTTGCCATCCCTGTTCCTCATCCTCAGATATGATTGACATGCTTCAGGATCTTCGCCAGGTGGCAGAAGATATATGTCATAAGTTTCCTCCGTGGTTTCGGTATGTTCTTCAGACATAACAGCCTTGATTTCATCCACTGTCACTGGCTTTGTTGACTACAATGATAGAAAGCACTCAGTGCTAGAATTGGAAGAGAAAAGGTCACAACAAGGCACTTCTTAAATCATAATTGCAAAAATTTTAATCTGTAAAAGATGTGAATCCTAACCTTCAAAATATAAGTTGGGTTCTGAAATCCAGTGAAGGGATTAAACTTGTTGATGATTTTAATATGAGCTGTTCGGAGATCTGGCTCAATAAAAGCCTTGTACATAGGGTAAACCTGCACAAAGGAAATGGTTGAAACTGCTATAGAAGCATGGGAGTAAAAAGAGGAAAAAAGAAAATCTAATATCAATTAAGATTGGAAACACAATGAATGAAGAAACTCAGCCAGAAAGCCGACAGAAAACAGTCTAAACATGGGATCAGTGTAAAAACCGTTTCAGATATTTGATGGATTATCTCTTCGGGCTCTTGGCCAACACGTTGAATGTCACGTAAAACTCGCTTAACAAGGTCAAAATGAACTCCACCAGTGACAGATACACGAAGATCTATCAAAGGCCGCAGTTTTTCACTTAAGGCATAGATGCCTTCGATAATCACAATGCGGGAGCTAGGGACTTCAAGTGTCCTGTTAGGAACATCAATACGACTATGAATTAAGAGCATGCAGACAACTAAAGAAGCATTTTATTAGAAATCAATAGGGAAAAAAAAACATCAAATGAATACAATGAAATTGACATCCAAGCTAACACGCAAGTAAAGGGTCACATAAAAAATAACTAAATAGCAGAATTGTAGTAATCTTGGTGTATATTTGTAGCTGTTGTACTTCTTAGTTTTGAAAGCAAATCAGCTTAATTGGTTGCTAGTGTTTATCAACCAAACACCATAATAGGTGTGGATTAAAAGCTACAACACCTCAATGCCAAACGTATATTTATTTTAATTAGCCATAAAAAAATCCCCTAATTCCTATCTTTCTTTATTTACTCCCTTGTCCGACCATGCACAAGCCAAAAAGTTGACACAAAATTAACACCTAAATGAGTCTCAAAGTCTTGCAAATAGACAAAAAGGAGAGATGCACAACCTGTAACCTATGCGAGAACTAGTCTTGAAGTCATATATTGGGACTTGAACAGCTTTCCCTGCTTTTAAACCATGAATGTTCTCAAGCAGTGTGTCATAATCTGTCAAGCGCGGGTCTGTTTCAAAACACTACAGCAATTAGAGGTCTACCATGCTTCACTCATCTTCCATTATCATACTCAAAAATCTATCTGGAAAATATAAATGAGCTGAACAACCTTAATTAATATTTTGAAGAGAATTACAACCATAATAAGTTTATGGGATCTACAACAGATGACAGGCACAAGAACAGAGTTATTGCACCTATTACTATCTCGAATGAAGTAAACAAATAAAAGAATAGACTCAGGTAACCATAAAAACCTAAGCATATTGGATGCTTTGAAGAATGTTCTAAACTCAAATAAACCTTTATTTCCAGGTAAATAATATAAAGCCCTATCTGAAAAATCTAGTCAATGAGACAAAAGCTCTGAATCATTACTATAAGGCCCTTATTACTTACGATCATGGACTCAAAGAAGGCAGAGGCAAGACTGAGAATATATGCTTAGAATACATGGTTTAGTTTCTTAATTCTATCATCTGCAAATAGAATATTGTAAACGGACCTTGCAATGAAAATATAAGCCGTGATATGAATGAAGACCAAACATGTTTATCCTTAATATTCAAAATGCTCTTTATTGAATCAATAGAAGATGAATGTTGAAATGGTATCCCAGGCAACATGAAAGAATATTATAATTACCGTCGAAATTGCCATCAATGATACGACTAGAATCATTGTAGTTGTCCATAGTTATCACAGCAATACTGGGCATAAAGTTGAGCACCTTCTCAGTGAAGACAGTCTTTCCAGCTCCAGAGGGACCTGCTACCCCAACTAAGGTTATCCCATCATTCTTTTGAGCCAACAATTGGCATGCACGAATTACTATGAAAAACCCTTTCTCAAATGACAATGGATCTTCTATAGGAATAATCTCATAGCGATCAGAATCCTTTTTCTTAACCAACTGAACCTGATCTCGCAAGAGACCGGGTCGTTTGCGAGGTGAATCAGCACCTGAAGAAGTGTCCTGAGCCATTTTAGTGCCAGAATATATATTCCCTCCCACGCTGCAGGAATAATGAACGTTACACATTGCATTTAAAACAAAGCGAAATTATTAAACAAGTCATAGAGCATCATGAGCTCATATTTAAGTTAGTACGAGTAAGAAAGGTTTCACACACTGCAGAACTATTGATGAGCCAATACTAACACAGCATATAAAAGAAGAGACATAAGCTTCTAATTCAAAATAAAACCAAACCACGCTCCAAAAAGCAACTGCTACGATCATGATCAATTAGTGCCATAACTAATTACACTGTATACAAAAATACACATTCAATTCATACAAAGAACAACCCTTTACACACATGAGTGATGTAATGTTAATCAAAATCATTTTTCACAGTCATCATATTCAATTGACTAAACTTTTCATGTCTAATTATCTCAAAAACATAACTTTTAAGACAGAGAAAATTTCATACAACAAACTTAAGGAATAAATTACATAAATCATCACAAATATTAATTGAACAAACTTTTTTTGACATGCATGAACCAACTTAATTTACCCAAGAAGATGATTTAAAATAACAATTGCCCCAGAGGCTGAACAAAGCTATTCATGAAATAGCTGCCATCACCATGAAATATAAATGTAAAAAAACTTGTTCAACATAACATACCTTTTCTTTTTAGGGTAAAAAAAGTGAACTGTAACAGTTCCTAGGAATGGAAATGCTCAGAGGCTTCTGGGATTTTTTTGGGAGGTGTTTGTGAATCTTGGGAATTTTCTCCAATGAGGACAGGTGGTGACTTGTGATTGGATGGAATCATATGCGCTTATCAGTAGGAAAAATTTTATTATACAACATTAAAAATACGTCACCTATATAATAAATAAAAAATTTATATAATAAAATAATTAAATAATTAATAATTATATCAATATTAAAGAATTATTACTCGTTAAGAGGGTTATAACAGTGAATTGCATAAGGAATAAATATGTTGTATGAAACTCTTTTCTTTTTTAATAAATATGTTTTTAAAGTTAGTTAACAATTAACTGACGTTCAACCGTTTATGTGTCAAAAACTAAATAATTATATTTTTTAAAGTTAGTTAATAATTAACTGACGGTCAACCATTTATATGTCATAAATTTAAAAATGAAAGATATTATATTTTTATTTTAAATATTTTTCCAATTCCTACAATCAGATAACTTTATTATATTATTAAGGTAAAATAAACTCATAGGTAAGATGTTTTATTTCAAATCATATAATTTATATTTTTATAATCAATCAATCAACTGTAATTATTTTATCAAATTATATAATTTAAAATTTTATAATATATGGATAAAAGTTATGTAAATACAAATTTGATGAAATAAATATTAATTAATAGTTTTTAAATATTTCATAATTATATAATAAAAATATATAAACCATTCACACATATTTTCAGATCCATTCGGTGTCCTAATAATATTCAAATATATCCTATGTCTAAAGAAAAAAAAATACAAACGCAGTCTATGTTTCATGAAAAATGATGTATGCACATAAACATTATAAACAAAATAATAATTTTATCCGAATGTTTATTGTTATGTAGCGATTTTAAAATATATATATATACTAGATATTGTATTTCCTCCTCCGCACGGTGTTACAGATTTACAGATAGATTAAGATTATGTTATTTAATTTGTTTGTTTTTTTTAGAATATTTTATCATGAAATGATTTATTTTTAATTAATGATTTTATTCTTTAATTTATTTGGTAGTTTTCATTTTCCTTTAATAAATGATTTTATTCTTTATTTATTTGGTAGTTTTCATTTTCCATTTTTATAAAGATTATATAATATAATGATTCTTTATCAGCCATTAGATTATAATGAAATGATCTGAGCTGACAATTAAACCTCATAAAGATAATATTTGGATACATTATTCCTCTTAATCCTAACCATCCGTTACATTCTCTTTCTCCCCACACAATTGAAATTTATAATATAGATATATATATTATATATATATATATATAATTATGTTTTTTATGTGAAAAATTCATTATTATAAAACCGTAACGAGAGTTACCAAACTTTTAAAAAGCCGAAAAGCTTTAAGTTGCCTAAATGTCACGCGGGATCGTGCTCGAACATTTGCCGCGCCCACCTTCTCAACTAAGATGCAATGAATATTTGGAATTTTTACTAGAATATACTAAAAGAATAAATAGATTTTTTTTTTTAAAAAAAAAATGTCATTAAATCACCCGATTCACTAATCTGGACTTAAACGGAATAAATAAAATATCCGACTGTCTCAGGCTGTTATAAGAAATGCATCTCATAAATTCGAATCCAATACATTGAGGTTAGATTATGAGCCATACACAACAAAGTCATTCCATTAGAGACAATAAATAAATAAATATAGTAAAGTCAATAAATAGAAATAAAGATATAATTTCAATATAATTATGTATTGTTCCATAGTTTATTGGATAAGAAAATCAGTTAATATAATAAGAATTATCAAGTTGTTAATCATATTATTTGGAAGTTATCAGGTATTAATTAACAAAATTTTGACTAATCCAAACCAATTATTTGGGGCCAGCAAGGGCTTAACCCTGCTGGGATCAAGTTTTAATTATAAGAATGAGATATTGAGTTGGAGACATTTTAATAAAGTCTAAAAAATGGAATGAATCCGAGTGCGAGTTATTTAGTGGGCTCATCCTAACAATTGGGTCGAAAAAATAGACTTATCCAAAGTCCAATGGACTCAAATAAAATGTAAATTTGGAATATTATTTTAGGGAAAAAAAAAAACCATTATTTTGTGTTGGATTCTTATCGATTCACAATTATGTCAAAAATAGCCCCTTACTCTTTTTTTTTTAACATATAACTTTATATTAAAAATACCAAAACATCAAGGGTTATCACTTATTGAATACAGATATAATGTATTAAAAAAAATCTAAGACTTAAGCATGACTAAGATGATGCCTAACAACCTAAATACAAAATAATACATTATAATTTCATAAACCATAAAATTCTCATACATAGTGATAGAAATACAACCTAACACACTAATACTATTAAAGCACGATGAAAAATTACTGGACTAGCCTAATCACTCACATTTATAATCTATTGATGATAAACCACATCATGTCCGAACACAAGAAAATTCACAGTACATGAAAAACACAAAATCATATAACTGAAATTGATCAAGTTTCGATGACAAAACAATCTATATTCTAAATAAAACAAAAAAAACTTCTATTTTTAAAAAATTGAAACCACAATATATATATATATATATATATATATATATATATATATATATATTATATTTTAAATAACTCCCTTACTACTAAGAGTCATTTTCAATTTTATAATGTCTCATCAACTGCTTGTGTTATATGTGCACTAATCCTTGAATGATTTCCACGAAATACAAGAGATCTAAATTATAAAGTGAGAGGATTTCCTATTAAAAAAAAATTGTAACATGATTCAACAACCGTATGTGTTGGAATGTAAACTTACAATAAACTTGGGGTTATTTGAAATATAATAATAAATGATGGGTCAAAGTAAATTAAATCGATTTTTTTCCTAAATAATACCGGTTCATATCCTTATCCTGCTTACTTAACAAATGCACCGTTGACCGTACCCTAAAAAAAAGAAAGATTTTTTCTCTTCCTTAAAAAAAAAAAAAAAAAAAACCTTCTCTGAATGAGAGAAATGGAACACCCCTTTTCTGAACCCTTCTCTGAACCAGAGAGGTTTTTTTTTTTTTTTGATTTTTCTTTAATTCCGAAAAAAAAATTGAAAATGAAAACGGCATCGTTTTAGCATCAGTAACGGCGAATATGTAACGGAGCCTTAAATTGACAAATTGAAAATTAGAGGACTGAATTGGCAAAACTGAAAGTTAGAGGACTGAAATGAAAAAACGTGAAAGTTATAGGGTCAGTTTTGTATTTTGCCTTATTTTTAAATGTGATTCTAAGACTATGTTTACATTTACAGAAATGGATGGTTTATAATAGAATGTAACTCAATTAAATATAATGGAACGGAACTTGACGAAGAATAACGTACCATAACTTTATTTTGGGAAAAATATGGGTTTATAATGTAATGTTTCAAAACATTGTTTGGTAAATAAAAAATAATGAAATGGAATGTAACTAAATATGTTTTAAAAATAATTGTGCCTTTTTAGATTTTAAAAGTAAAAAATATAAATATTTCAATGTTATTTTTTCAAGGTGTTGATGATGATTTTTTGAGACAAAGTGTTTGAACAGTTCGGCAGGGGCAGAGATGAGATTTTCCCTTTTTTTGAGGGTCAAATGTTCTGAGGGTTTGGGTTATTCCTCGGCCAGGGATGGTGTTCGTGTCTAGTCTCCCAGATTTGGCCGACCAGAGTATACAGCTTGGTACAGTTTCTAGAGACCAACAACATCATAGCCGAGACCGACCACATCAGACTGGTAGCTCGGTTCAGCTCTAATTCACCTCATGTGACGAAATGGATGGCTCGGATATTCCGGGTCAGGTTGGCAGTATCTTTTATTATTCGGAAGACCATCTGGCCGATCTCTTGAAGACCGACGTGTGACTGAGGTAGTTTATACCTTTCCATCTAGCACATATCATTATTTGAAAGCTCTTTATAGGCTGGCTACAATATATTGCGTGTGGCAGTGGAGAAAACAGAGTGATGTGACAGATATCAGACGGCAGGTTCAGCTTTCGGCGAGGCAGTTGGGGCAGAGAGCTTGTCAAATCGCCGGAAACCTGCGGCGCTGACGTCGCAAAGATATGAGAACAATACCTTGTATTCGCTAGTATATAAGAGGAAGTTGAACTCATTTGTAAGGGTGAGAAAACTTTTCATTTGAACGTTATTTGTAAGAAAAATACAAAGAAAGCAATCGACTTGGTTTCTTCTTAGACCTTCCAGAAACAGGTCGGCCGAGCTCGGGTTGGTAAATAAAAAGCAACACCCCATTTTGTGCCCGTGGACGTAGGCTGTACTTGCTCCGCCGAACCACATTAAACTCTCTTTGTAGATTTTGTGTTCTTTTTGCTTTTCGCTATATTTGCTTTTGGTATCCCATAACCAAACAAATTCAAGGTTGAATGAGGATTATCTCGGGAGGGTTATCTCAAAACTGCCTCTAGGACGAAAATCACCCGTCAACAGTTGGCGCCGTCTGTGGGGAAAGAACAAAAAACAACTTGCGTAGTGAGACGATGGCGGAAGGCGGAAGCCATGAGTCGTTTGAGAGTTCAGCAGCAGAGTGGTTTAGGAAAACAAAAGAAAGACTGGATGAAAGAGAAAGGGAGCGAGCGGAAGCTGGTTAGAACGGAAAGAGAAAATGGAGACAAACCAGGCCATGATGGAAAAGCTGGAAAAGTTAGAAAAGATGAATGATGAAAAGTTGAAAGACTGGTTCAGGAAAGAAATGAAAATGTGGGAAAAAAAGCTTGAAGGCAGATAAAAGAGATGGTCAAGGCGGAGAAGCAGCCCCCCTTCACGGAAGAGATTTTGTGAGTAGTAGATCCCAAGAATGTGAGTAAGATTTCTTCTTTCTTAAATAAACATTTGTTTATGATTGTTCATTATGGCCCACATAGTGGCCGAGATTTGTTTTATGACTCGGGTCTGCTTTCGTACCGCCGAGTACGATTTATTTTGATTCGTTTTATGGCTCGGGTCTGCTTCGTACCGCCGAGTCCGATTTATTTTGATTCATTTTATGGCTTGGGTCTGCTTTCGTACCGCCGAGTCCGATTTATTTTGATTTGTTTTATGGCTGGGTTTGCTTTCATACCGCCGAGTCTGATTTATTTTGATATGTTGCATGGCTCGGGTCTGCTTTAGTACCGCCGAGACCGATGTTCTTTCCAGCTCGGGTATGCTTTCGTACCACCGAGACCGATATATTTTATGGCTCGGGTCTGCTCTAGTACCGTTAAGACCAATTTGTTCTACCAGCTCGGGACTGGATTCGTTCCGCCGACGCTATATGTCCCACCAGCTCGGGGCTATATTCGTTTCACCGATGCTATTTGTTCCACCACCTCGGGGTTGTATTACGTCCCACCGAAAGGCTCATCATCGACATGGGGACGGAGCATTCCCCCATGGCCGGATTCTCTTTGGTCCGGGGAGGTAACATTCCCTCGTGGCCAAGTGATTCACTACCTTGGGGTCGAGTTACGTCCCACCAAGTGTATTATCATCGGCATGGGGTCAGAGCATCTCCCCCGTGGTCGGTCCCCAGTTGGTCCGGGGAGGTAACATCCCATCGGAGCCAAGTGTTCTGCTGGCTCGGGGTCGGGTTACGTCCCACCGAGTGGATTATCATCACCACGAGGACGGAACATTCCCCTCATGGCCGGATTTGAGATTGATCAAGATTAAAACTTCCACTCGCAGTAAGAATATGAAGAACATATTAGTAAGTTAGGAATGCAGATCATTTGAACGGATGTCAGAATCCTCAGTGGCCGAGCACATAAAGATAACATGAACGACCTGATTGGCAGCAAAGACAGCTTTCTCGGTGGCTCCTAGAGCCGACCATCGCACAGCCGATCAGCACACACCATCTTTTTTATAGTTCTCGGCATCAACTCGTTAACTCGTTGATACCGAGAACTAGGGGACATATGTTGATGGTGATTTTTTGAGACAAAGTGTTTGAACAGTTTGGCAGGGGCAGAGATGAGATTTTCCCATTTTTGAGGGTCGAATGTTCTGAGGGTTTGGGTTATTCCTCGGCCAGGGATGGTGTTCGTGCCCAGTCTCTCATATTTGACCGACCAGAGTATACAGCTTGGTACAGTTTCCAGAGACCGACAACATCATAGCCGAGACCGATCACATCAGACTGATAGCTCGATTCAGCTCTAATTCACCTCATACGACGAAATGGATGGCTCGGATATTCCGGGTCAGGTCGGCAGTATCTTTTATTATTCGGAAGACCATCTGGCCGATCTCTTGAAGACCGACGCGTGACTGAGTAGTTTATACCTTTCCATCTAGCACATATCATTATTTGAAAGCTCTTTATAGGCTGGATACAGTATATTGCGTGTGGCAGTGGAGAAAACAGAGTGATGTGACAGGAATCAGATAGCAGGTTCAGCTTTCGGTGAGCAGTTTGAGCATAGAGCTTGTCAAATCACCGGAAACCTGCGGCGCTGACGTCGTAAAGATATGAGAACAATACCTTGTATTCGCTAGTATATAAGAGGAAGTTGAACTCATTTGTAAGGGTGAGAAAACTTTTCATTTGAACGTTATTTGTAAGAAAAACACAAAGAAAGCAATCGGCTCGATTTCTTCTTAGACCTTCCAGAAACAGGTCGGCCGAGCTCGGTTTGGTAAATAAAAAGCAACACCCCACTTTGTGCCCGTGGTCGTAGGCTGGACTTGCTCCGCCGAACCACGTTAAACTCTCTTTGTCGATTTTGTGTTCTTTTTGCTTTTCGTTATATTTGCTTTTGGTCTCCCATAACCAAACAAATTCAAGGTTGAAGGAGGATTGTCTCGGGAGGGTTATCTCGAAACTACCACTGGGATGAAAATCACTCGTCAACACAAGGGGTAGATTTGTCTTCAAATATAATGTTATTTTTCAAAATTACATTTCATCCCCCACCCCCGATTTGAGCAACGATGTCCCTTTTTGTTATGCCATCTTCCATCATTTTACATTATATTCCATCATTTTCATCAATTTAAATAATGAATTTTAAAATATTTTAACTTATATTACATTTAATTCCCTTCCATCAATCCAAACATACCTACAACTCATACCTAAACACATACTCGTTTTTAAATGAGATTGTTAGAGTCTCCAACCTAGGCTCTTAGAATATCTAAAAGGGACCATATTATATATGTCGTACATTAAATTTAGGGAATGAGTTATGATTTCTGGTAATCACGCTCTTTAGATTTTGGAGAAAAACGACGTTATACACAACAACTAGTGTTTTCATAAAAATCAACCATGGTTCATAGGAGATATATAGGAGTATTGTTCAAGTAAATCCTCCTATAACATCATTTTTTAGTAAATAGAATGAGCCATATAGGGGTAATTGTTGGAGATGCACTAATCGAAAAAATTCGTGTTATATCTTAGATATATGGAGTGAGATATGATTTCTCTATCCATCAATACATCTTATATTTATCTTACATCAACTTTTGTAATCATACTTCTTATATTTAAGATGAAGAAAATATATCCTACATGCAAACCAAGACCGTCAACTCATCAATTAATCATTAGTTATTTATTTTTTAAAGATTATCATTCCAAGGTAAAATGAATTTAAAATATATTTATAATAATAAATATATTAATATTTTATATTATGGAAGAGGTATGAATGAAATTTGGAACAAATCTTTCTACATGATTCCTAAAGTGATGTCATTTTTTGATAAATGTAAGAAATCTTGTTGGAGATGCCATTTCTCCTAAAACATGTATGATGATGGTTTGAATGGGTTATGATTTGCTAATCTCGATATTGTATCATATATATAATCGGGGAAAATTTTTATCTCGAACTAGTCCCATTATATTTTGTAGAATAAAAAATCGTCGTAATCCCATCCCATTAAACTATTGTCTTGTGACTCACATCCCATTCCCCTTTTTATCTTGTCCTGTTTAGTTAAAATTCTACCCCATTGAAAATTTTAAGACATTTATTACATAAAAGCACCTTAGAAGCAACCACATGTGTTGATAATTGGATCATAGCCGATCTAAGGTAACAAGAAGATTTCCTTGATGATTTTGAAAACTTGTGCGACAATGCATCTGCAACTGCAAACGGAACGTGAGCTGAATGATCAACAGTAGGAACAGATAATGATGATGAGTAAATAATTATAATGAAGTTAACTATCTAAAAAATATAATAGAATTACGTGAGTTTTGATTTCTCTAACCCTAAGAGGATTCATAGGTAGCTTACAAATTTTATAAATTTAAGTTCAAATACTTTTATTTTTAATTTACGTTTTTAATTTAATATAATAATTTTTTCATGATTTGTATTTGGTAATATTAATAATATCTCATTTCTATTTTTTAAAATGAATTTTCAAAATTCTAAATTAATAAAAAAAAATTCGGAACCAAATCGGAACCGTCCGATCCGATTCCGGTTCTCGGTTCCACAATCTTGTGGAATCAAAAGCGAACTAAAATAATCTAGTTCGGTTCCGATTTCACAAATATAGAATCAGAAATCGTTCGATTCGATTCTGATTATCGAACCAGTGACTGGATCTACTATCCTATTTTCAAAATATAATTAAGGCAAAAATACAAAACTGACCCTCTAACTTTCATGCTTTTTTCATTTCAGTCCTCTAACTTTCAGTTTTGTCAATTCAGTCCTCTAACTTTCAATTTTTGTCAATTCAAGGCTTCGTTACAGTTGCCGTTACTTCTAGTTATGCGCCCTAGCATATCTTTATTTTTTGGTAGTTATGCGCCCTAACATAACTTCAATTACTTTTTTTTTTAAAAAATAATTTTTTTTAATAAAAAAACTGAACAATTACTTATTTTTTTAAAAAAATTGAATAATTATAATTACAAATTTTTACTGAACTGTGCCCACCCATGCTTTTTATAATGTGATTACAAATATAATCACATTATGTTGTTATTTTATAATTTTATTTGTGATATTATTTAATTTATTTGGTGTTTAGTGAAAATTAATTTAATGAAATATTTGCAATTTGTTACTTTTACCGTTTGAGGTGGGCCAATCCGAACCGTTACAAAAAAATCGTAAATTCGTTCCGGTTTGGTTCGGTTTGCGTTTTGATTCGGTTTGGTCGATTTTTTTGCCCGCCCGATAAGCCCCAATTTTGACTGATATGCATGTTCCAATTTTGAAATATTTTTACCTAAATTTCTAACATAATGCAGGTTAAAAATTGTCATAAATTTCATTTTTTTTAAAAAAAATATTTTCGGATTGGACCGAACAAATTTTGTTTACTTTGAAGTTATGCTAGGGCGCATAACTAGCAAAAATAAAGATATGCTAGGGCGCATAACTAGCAGTAACGGTAACAATAACAACAACTGTAACGGATAGGGATGGCAAAAATCCCGCGGGGGCCCGAAGTATTAGGGGCGGGTATTTTAGCGATTTTTTAAAAACGGGTCGGGTGCGGGTATAATTTTTAATACCCGTTAGGTATACGGGCCGGGTACGGGTATAAGACTTTCTAACCCGTACCCGCTCAATAAACCCGTTTGACTTTGGCTTTTTAATTGTTAATTTTTTTAGTCAAAAAAATTAATTCTTATTAAATAAAAAATAGGAAAAACATAATTTATTTGTTCAATTTAATATAATATTTTTCTCTTTATTTTGCAGATGAGATTTCTATCAATATTAATTAATTAATTCATTTCATTTTGTTTTAAAGATGAGATTTCTACTGTAATAGCATTTATTTGGTAATTTATGTATTTTTCTTCTTTATTTAAATACTAAAGTAAATTTAAACCTACAATTATTAATTTAATATTTTTATTTTATATCTATTTGCTCCAATAAATTTTTAATTGATTTTTTTTAAAAGCATAAAGATAAAAAAAAATATAATTAATAAATAAAAAGGATAAGGGATGGGGACGTGTATATTCTTTTATATACAGGGAATCCCCGACCCGTACCCGCACGAGTGACGGGCCGGGATCAGGGATATTATATATCATGCGGGTACATGTGTGGGTATTGGCATCCCCGCCTTATATCCGGCCCGTTGCCATCCATAGTAACAGAGCATTGGATTGACAAAAATTGAAAGTTTGAGGACTGAATTGACAAAACTGAAAGTTAGAGGACTGAAATAAAAAAACGTGAAAGTTAGAGGGTCAATTTTATATTTTTGGCTAGAATTAAATAAAAGTCTTAAATTCTATACGCATGGAAAAATCATCAAATCCCATCTTAGAGTAAGAGCCTGGCTAGTAGTAAGGGACTAAGGGTAGGCTCGCAGTCGCAGAAACGAAAAGATTTTCTAAATTAATAAGGAGTGTGTGTGTATACATACATCAGTGAGGGGGAGGGAAAAAAATATGTAAAAAATTCGGTAGGTTTATCATTTTTGATACATATATGCTCTGTTTTCTATTTATCATTTACTATTTTACTCCACAGACGGTGAAAAATCACGTACGTTTTCTGTGAAGCATAAAAAATCATGATTTAAGTGGGGTCCTACTAAGTGAGGCTCTTTGGAAGAACAACAATGGGTCCGAAATTTCGTCACATATCATTCACTTTTCGTTGACTTACTTTACTTCCTTCTAGTTTTAGGTTAAAGATCGTGGACTGTCTGTGACGGAGATCGAAGAAAGCTCAGAATGGAAATGAATGGGACTCCGGCTCTTCATGGATACCACATGCCTGCTGAGTGGGAACCCCATTCACAGTGCTGGATGGGTTGGCCTGTATGTTCTTTCATTTCTTTCACATGGGTTTTTGTTCTAGTTTCTTGGAAATTTGTTGTCTGTTAATTGCTATCACATGAACCAGAACGAACCCTTTGCTTGTATTTTGTGCTACATTCATTCTTTAACAAATTTTGGACCTGTTTCTGCTTAGAAAGAGTTTATGTGTGTATATGGAGTTTTGGGGTTTTTTTAATTTTAATATGTTTATAATTCGTATTATTAGGAACGCCCAGATAACTGGCGAGATAACGCGGTGCATGGTCAAAGGGTGTTTGTTAAGGTAGCAACTGCAATTTCAAAGTTTGAGCCTGTGACGGTCTGTGCAAGCGCAGCTCAGGTTTGTTGAACTTGCAAGTGATGGAGTCCTTTATGTTTATATGTGGAGTTTAAATATATTGACCAAAATTTGGATTCACTGTATTTTTAGTGGGAGAATGCGCGAAGTCAACTACCCGAACATATCAGGGTCATTGAGATGAGCATGAACGATTCTTGGTTTCGAGATACTGGGCCAACGGTGAGCTTCCCTTTTGATTCTGATATATCTTCAGTTGCAAGGTTATTATAGACAATAAACATGTGTTTCCCCCCCCCTCTTTTTTTGTGTAGATTGTTGTGAATAAAAGCACATCAAATTCAGGTACCCAAGCACCAAAGGTTGCTGGAATTGATTGGAATTTCAACAGTTGGGGAGGTAATCTTTAGACAGTCCATACTTCATGGCTATAAAGAATCAATTCTGTTAGTTCTGTATCAACTTTCAAATTGTCTTTGGATCTGTATTTTAATACTTCACACCCTTGCTCAAATATGGATATTGGATAGCAATGGAAAATCGTACAAGGGCATACTTGTGCAACATCAGAAGCTAATGCTATAAATTTAGTTTGAGTTTGGATCCTTTCTTATCTTATCCCTCATATCCTTTTACAAAGATGATCGAAGTCATTTTTTTCCGCAATTCTGATTATATATCCCCAAAAATATCTCTGTGTGGTTTAGTTAAGGAACTGAATCAGCAATCTGTTCCTTAAATAAGACCGTTAGCATAGCAGTACATAAGAGTTACGTCGATA
The DNA here is from genome assembly GCA_019454045.1 of Zanthoxylum bungeanum. NCBI lineage: Eukaryota > Viridiplantae > Streptophyta > Magnoliopsida > Sapindales > Rutaceae > Zanthoxylum > Zanthoxylum bungeanum. Next base: position 18,802 of record SKCR01050318.1, read on the forward strand.
GCATAGCAGTACATAAGAGTTACGTCGATGAATATTCTTTCATGTAGCTTTGTCAATGTTGGAAGTACAGACACGCGATTCCACTGTTATGATAGAGATGAAGAATATTCCTGGGGCTATTTATAGTGGCAGTGATTATAATCTCTGTTTGATTAAACTATAATTTTGCTCAATGGGTGCCTTCTCTAAAAGGTTTTACTCTTGGAACTTGCAGGGGTTGATGATGGCTGTTACCGAGACTGGAGTCTTGACCTTCTCGTGGCAAGGAAGGTCGGTTAGCAAAAATACATTCCAGTTAGATTTTTTCTTTTTCTTTTCTCTTCTCTTCAAATATACTGTTATTATAGTTATGCCAGCATTTGATCCCTTTTATCATTTTCTGTTAGATTTTGAATACGGAGAGGCTTCCTAGGTTTCCACATTCTATGGTTCTTGAAGGGGGAAGCATCCATGTGGATGGAGAAGGTAAATGCAATTTTATGTACTGCTTCGTTAGATTCTGGAAAGATATTTTTGTAAAGAAGAAAGGGTATTTATCTTTGAAAAGTTTTGGTACTATTCCAATCATCTTATTAAGCAAGTTATTGCCTTTCAATTTTTTTTTCCATCCACGTTGGCTAAAGGAGTAAAGGACATGACCACTTGTTGCCTTTTGTTTACGTTTAAGGATTTGGAGAGTATATTGTCACCAGTCCTTGATGCGGTAAAGGAGAATGCATTGAATTGAAAGAATCACAAAGTTCTTAAGAGAGCCAGTTTAAAAAAAAGTGCCAAACTTCATTTCTAAATAGTAAATAAGTTGCAAAAGGCTGTATTTGTTCTTGTCATGCTTTCATTTTGTTGAGCATTTTGTGTTGCTCCTTCAGGTACACTCCTAACTACAGAGGAATGCCTCTTGAACAAAAACAGGAACCCACATTTGACCAAAGAACAAATAGAGGAGGAACTTAAGGCATATCTTGGAGTCACAGAGATTATATGGTTGCCTCGTGGATTATTTGGTATGATTCACGTGTTTGCTCATTTTGCTAGCTTAAACTTCTTTTGTATTCAGTTTCCCTCATTCTTAATAATTAGTTCATCTCTTTTTTTTTTTGTTGCCTGGACAACATATTTATATTGCCAGTCTATTCAGTTGAATTTATTTGCGGAAATCTTTTAAGTTCAATTCTGCCAATAAATATACAAAACTCACTGTTTCAAGCTCCGGAGCAAGTTCAGAATTACTTCTGACTGGCTGAATGGTTGCAGTATTGCAGTACTGATTGATTATCCATACAATGCTTTTAGAATTTGAATCGCAGAATCAGGCTGAACTAATGTTCCTTTTAGGATTCATCACTATCAACCAACATAAAAATGAAAGTTTTGTTAGTTGGCTTTGGATGAAAGCTCTAAAACTTCGTTTAGACCATCTTTCTAAACAGAGAACTAGTTCTTTCTGAAGTTCATGATTATTTTTGGGTTCATGACATAATGTTGTCAACACTCATTCCTTTAATGTACTCTAGAAATATGTAACAGAGGTGCATACAAATTTTCCTTTAAATTTGCACCTCCTTTTGTTTGTTTAAATTGAAAGTATTTTGGTAATTTAACAGGTGATGATGATACTAATGGCCATATTGACAATATGTGCTGTTTTGCAAAGCCTGGTGTGGTCTTGCTGTCTTGGACTGATGATGAAACAGATCCTCAGTACGAACGATCTGTGGAGGCCTTAAATATTCTCTCCAATGCCACTGATGCCAGAGGTCGGAACTTACAAATAATTAAACTCCATGTACCAGGGCCACTTTATATGACAGATGAAGAAGCTGCTGGAGTTAAACAGGCAAGCATTTTGGAACTCGTAATCCTCATGGGAATAATATGAACTTAACAGTAGAGAAGGGAATCATGTTTAACATTTTAAGACTTGGGAATAGTAATTTTGTTTCCCCCTTTATTATATGTAGTTTTTGTGCAAAGAGTGAAAGTTAAAAATCTTGTTGTCCATTGATTATATGCACTTCAATGTGTCTGCCACAGGATGGTGAGGCTAAACCAAGACTCTCAGGTACAAGACTTGCCGCTTCATATGTAAATTTCTATATTGCCAATGGAGGGATCATCACACCACAGTTTGGGGACAAAAAGTGGGACGATGAAGCTCTTCGTGTACTGTCTCAAACCTTTCCAAATTATGAAGTAAGCAATTATCCACATTAAAAATATATCACTTCTATGTTCTTTAAATACTTCGCTTAATATAACGGATTGGTGTTGTATTTGTCAGAGTCCTGATCTTGTTATCGTATCTTTTCTATCCGAACGAACTTATCTATTGACTATTGGGTTCAGGTGGTAGGTATTGAAGGCGCAAGGGAAATCGTTTTGGGAGGTGGAAACATACATTGCATTACTCAACAACAACCGGCCATTCCAACAAACGCAGCAAAGCGACACTAATGATATACTCGAAGTCGAAGGCCAGAAGCTTTGATCCCCAGATTGAGCATTTGTTTTAACATGACAGAACAGAATCCAAGCTTTTGAATGCCTGGTAACTCTATGGGAATCCTGTTGATTGGCAAAGCTAAACAAAAACTAAGAAAAAAATAAATGTAAACTTTTGTTATTCAACTAAGATTTTAATTGATTGTGGCGGAATTTTTTATAATCAATGGATTTGCTAAATCCATTGATTGTTTTAAGAAATTATTTTGTTGGATTTTAACTAGTCAATAAATTGTCTAATAATAAAATCCTTCAGAATCATCAACTTTTGAATATCTCATTTTTTTTTAAAATTTGAATTGAATAAAAACTTTTTAGAAACCTAATTAAATATTCATAAACTTTTAAAATATAAAATAATTTAATATATTTTAGATTGAATACATCCTAAGGTTGTTTTTGTAGAAGAATCTGTATTTGGATCTGTATTTGGCCAATTCATAATGGGGATTTTTTTTTCCATTTTAGGCTCATTAACTAATTTAATTAATCAAAATTTTGATGAATCCACTCCATCTGCACGTGATGAACTCTCAAACAACGAGAGTGCGTGCATGAAAAACTGAAGTGGCAAAAGCAAAGCAACGTGTCCGATCCAAGAAAATAAAAAATAAAAAATAAAAAATAAAATCACAACACAGTGTCTTGTGTAATGTGTGTAACTCTCATTGACAATAAATAATTTCAAATTTCTCCTCCGTTTCTACAAATCTAAGATCCACAATGACAAATTGAAGATCTATTATTTCTAAAAGAGAGATTCATAGAAGGAACAAAAAGAAAAGAAACAGAGAGAGATGGGGTGTTCGTTTTCGGGGCTGAATGCGCTTTACGGCGCCGCGAATGGAGCAGGAGACTTGTGGATCAACGAGAACCAGTTCCGGATCGTGAGGCAGCTCGGTGAGGGTGGCTTCGCCTATGTGTATTTGGTCAAGGAGATGATCGCCACCGACGCCTCCGCTGGTCTCGCTTTGAAAGTCAAAGATCCTTCTCATCTCTCCGGTTCGTCATTGTTCAAATCAATTCCATTTTGTTTATTTTTTTTGAAAATTTTTCTATTTCTTTTGTTTTTATGTCTGGATCTGAATTGGTGAGCTTAAATGTGAGAGTATTCTGCTGCGAAAGTATATAATTTTCAGTGAATTTTGAAATTACATTTGATTTGTTATAAATTATCAAATTTAATTGAAGATCTTGGACTTGATTTAATAACTATGGCAATTATCTTGTGTAAAAAAAATATATATCAATTTTTATATTTTACTTATAGCTTTTGAGCCTGTTGATTTTTGAGAAAGTGAAATTGATCTGAATCCTTGGGAGTAAAAAAATATATTGATTATCATGCAGATGATGGAACTTATGCAATGAAGAAAGTTCTCATTCAGAACAATGAACAGCTGGAGATGGTGCGGGAGGAGATTCGTGTTTCATCACTATTTAGTCATCGCAATCTTCTTCCGCTACTTGATCATGCTATCATATCTGTTAAGGTATCTATCTTATAAGTAACCAGTTTCCTTATTATTAAGCAAATATTAGGTGGTTATGCACTCATTCAACTGGTGTAAACTATAAACCTGTTGCTTTTGGTGAAAATGTTATGGAAACCCATGGGTCTGAAATATGCTATTACCTGCATGTAGAATCATTTTTGGTGCTTTATGTTTCCTTTGCACCCATATGATATAAAACAAATGCTACATATTGTCCATTATTTCCCTCAAGTTTGGAATGACATTTGACACGACAGATTAAACAAACATACAAATAAATCATATAACCCCCGCACATCATACCAAAGCTCTGTGTACGTGGACAAAATTTGGAAATGCTACAGAAGACTTGTAATCGATTATTTTTTTTAAAGCAAGCTCACCTCAGCAGTATTTATACATATTTTGCTGTAATTATAAGGGAACTTCCTGGTCATTCTAGCTTCTTGGAATGTTTAGGTTCTTTTTACCTCGTGGTTTGGATTTAAATTGCCAAATAATGTGGTGGCCAGTGCTAACAATGATCGATTAGAGATGGTGTCTTCTGCCTTTTGCTACTTATATAATTTCATTCTTCCTTCTTTTAAGCTTTTCATATGCTTAATTTTTCAGAATGATTTAATTTCTTTGGTTAGGCCAACCAAGAAGGATCATGGACACATGAAGCTTACTTGTTATTTCCAGTTCATCTGGATGGAACACTACTGGACCATGCCAACGTGATGAAATCTAAAAAGGAAAGCTTTTCTACATCAGATGTTCTTCAAATTTTCCGCCAGGTGAATATCAATCTTATTTTTATTTGTCAGTTGTGGATGCTTTTCCTTGTGCAATACAAAGTTCTGGGAAAAGAAAGTGGCTGTGGAATTTCTACATTGCACTGATAAGAAAATCAGATAATGTTTCCTAGATTAAAAACATCTCATCTGTACTGTCTATTAAGATTTGGAACTTATGGTTGCTTTGCTTACATAAAAGAATTGCATATCATGCCTTTTTTTTTTGCCCCCATTAAGATCATTGGCAGTTTTGTTCTCTGCTTAAGTGGATCTATTCATCTGTTGTTTTGCGATATAGTTGTATACAGTTTTCTTTTTCCTTACGATTAACCTGAGGAGCTTTTATGAATTGTTTCTTTTTTCAGAATTTAGGTCAGTGGCACCTTTTATATATTGGTGTCATATGTTGATTAGCATTTGTTATGGTGTAATATAGTATTTTGACTAAGGAACATCATTGTCATAGCTTTGTGCAGGACTCAAACACATGCACGGTCTTGAGCCTCCATATGCACATAATGATGTCAAACCTGGTAATATCCTTATTACCTACCGAAAAGGGCAGCCTCCACTTGCGATATTGATGGATTTTGGGAGTGCTCGACCTGCACGGAAGCAAATTCGCTCTCGTTCAGAGGCATTACAGTTGCAGGTGCTCGTTGTTTCTTTCATCATTCTTAATAATCTATTGCTTACTTTGAACCCTATGTATTGTTCTGGTTTAGTTGAGTTTTGCATATAAGCACATTTTTCTGTCTCATCAACTCATTGCATCCTCCACCGTGCTCATGGTTGGGACTTTGGGTGTTTGTAGGAATGGGCTGCCGAGCATTGTTCTGCACCTTTCCGAGCTCCTGAGCTGTGGGACTGCCCAAGTCATGCAGATATTGATGAGAGAACAGATGTTTGGTCGCTAGGATGTACATTATATGCAATAATGTGAGGACTGGTCCATCTCTTTTGCAGTGATTGTCCTTGTTTTGACATTGAGAAACAGTTTGGTTGGACTTTCTGTCATATTGGTGTCTGAAGATATCAAGTTCTATGGTTTCTATTTCTCTTTTACTAAATTTTTCTGCATGATTATAGCATATATGAACAAATTAATGGAGCAGGAGTCCCATCAAACATATTGTAAAAACATCTATAGACATGCTTTACATTTTTATGGTTTACATGTAATCAAAGAATGAATGCAGGAAACTCAAGGAAATGAAGCTACATGCACTCAGTTTCCATTATGGCCATTTGATTCATAAACTCTGTGTTCTTATTTTTCTGTCCTGCTGGCATTCTCCTGTTTCTTATTGATGTTGGATCTTATTTGATGTATATAATTGTAGTCATTGTATCTGTTTTTCCAGTTGCTTGTGGCTGATATTGTCTTTTTCAGGTACGGAGTATCTCCGTTTGAGTATGCACTTGGAGAATCTGGAGGAAGCCTACAATTGGCCGTTGTAAATGCACAGATAAAATGGCCAGCTGGACCTAATCCGCCATATCCAGATGCTCTCCACCAATTTGTGAAATGGATGCTTCAGTCCCAGGCTGCTGTTCGCCCCTGCATTGACGATATCATAATTCACGTCGACAAGTTGATCTCCAAGTTTTCTCAGTGAGACGATATGGGTATGGAAAGGACATTGGATTAGCGATACACCGGTTGACTGAGTAGATTTAAGTTATAATTCAGTCGTCCTGCCACATATATTGTAGTTAGAAGTAAAACGATGATTGCATTTCAAGTAATTTCAGCAGTTGTGCATTGAATTTGGTGGTTAAGTTTATTGTTCATTGGGCAACCATTTAATTTTTTTCATCTGTAATTTTTTGAAGTCAAGATGTTTCTTTGCATACAAAGATTCAACCGTGTAGTAAAAACATAATAATTTGTTATATGTTTACTTGATTCATGTTTATCGAACCTTGAATACTAGATAAGACCCTCCTGAAGTAGTATTACTTGAGCATGCTTGTTAACCGGTTAAAGTATTTTTCCACTAAGTGAGATCGGCCACGTGAATCTTTTAGTAAGGGCCTTTTTTTTTTTTAATGAATAAGAGTTTTATGATCCGTCTTCTGTTAGTTCAGAATACAACAATACAAGAGGTGGTGGTAAGAAACCTTACATAAACCTTGAATCTTTATATGACTTTATATTGCTTTGTTCTCTTCCATCTAATAAATCAAATTTGGCTAAAATTTCTGTCTCAGCTTCAGTCACAAGAAATACATAAGCAGTAAGCCAAAAAGCTTAAAACTGACATATGAGAGTCAGTTAATTGCAGTTACAGCCTGCATAATCAGATGTGAAGAAAGATGAAAAAAAAAGCAACAGAAGTGTGAACCCCACAAGAAACTTCAGCCAAATTCCATATCCCCACTACACAAGATCATACAGCATCCTCTATCAGCCACTAGTAAACCTTAACCCTTCTCGCTTTTCGGAATCTCTCTTTCCCTTCCCCTTATTATTTACAGTGCCTCCACACCTCCTACTCGCAACAACTGAATTACAATACAAAATAATTCAGATATTGCATGTACCTGATGAAACAATTATGTTGAATGTGAATTCTAGTGGAGATGGAGATGGATATTCAGGTGATTGGGTGCGTATTTGTGACGCATGTAAAGCTGCAGTCAGTACACTCTACTGCAATACTCACTCGGCCTACTTCTGCACCAGCTGTGATGTGCGTGTTCATGCTGACAATTCCATGGCCTTGTCACATGAGCGCGTGTGGATTTTCACTGCATGTGAAAATAATGAACTAGCAGCTTTCTCCGGCAGGGCTGATGCAGCATCTCTTCATGTCAGTTGTGATGCTTACAACTTCTCGGCAAATTCACTAGCCCACCACCATGCTCAGGTCCCGGTACATTCTTCCTCGGATCTATTCTATGTACCCTCGAGTACTTATCTGCCAGACATCATGTTTGAGACTGAAAAGGAAGTCACTGCTCCTACAATTGATGAAGTAGATGAAGATGAGACAGATTCTTGCTTGTTACTTGAGCCTGATTACAATGAAAACCAAATGAATTGTGGATTGACATACTCTCATGAGCTAGCTGAGTCTTTCAGTACAGAATACCACTCATGCACCGAGTATCAGTACCGAGATCAAAACAATCAGCAGCAACTGTACTGCATTCATCAGGGAGAAAATGGAAGTGATGGTATCGTGCCAGTTCAATCTGTTGAAGTGCAGAAGAGAGCAGAACAGCAAAAACAGCAGGAGCAGCAACAAAATGAGTACTTTAAAAGAATATCTTCGAGTAGTCAGACCGTAAGATTTCTTACATTTACATAAAAACTAACAGCTCTTCACCATTCTAATATTTGCTCCAGCGTAAATTCTGTTAAGCCTGATGAAAATTCCATATTGACTCTGTCCTTTTTGGGTCCTGAAACTTTATTTAAATTAAGTACTAGATTAAAGATACTCAGGAGCTCAAATTTATCTCCATGGTTCCAAGAATTTTTTTGTGGTGCTTTATTAAGATCATTAGATTCAGTGGCATATAAGTAGCAGTAATCCTTTTCAAAGTTTTCTAAGAGGTAAGAACCAATCTTATGCTTTCTTCTAAAAACGCATATGAATCAAGTAAATGAGAAAACCTTATACTGAAGTTTTTCAAAGCAAGAAGGTATGCTATCATATAATGCTTCACTAACATCTTTACTAGAAATCACCTCCAATGAACAACAAGGTTATCTTTCTTCAACTATTCTCTCCCACTTTTATGTGCCTAATCATTGTGGAATTTAATTGTATGAATCCCTAACATTTCGCACTTCTTTTGATCTTTAAAGTTTTTCCATGCCTATTACGCAATATCTGCATAGGGAATGCTTCCATATTCAAAATATTTTCTGTTCAGTTCTAACTCTAATTCTAAACCAGGTCCCGATGTATTGTATCTTACCGAAGGCAACACTAAGCGGCATCACAAATTCATACACTGGATATTCAGAAGGGACAAGTGACCCCTTCCCAAACTTTTCATTCTTAATGCCCTTACAATTTCCTCCAATGAATAGGAAGGCAAAGGTCCTAAGATACCGGGAGAAAAGAAAAACAAGGAGATTTGAGAAGAAAATAAGATATGCCTCCAGGAAGGCCTATGCAGAGGCTCGACCTCGAGTCAAGGGCAGGTTTGCAAGGAAAACAGAGATGGATTTTGAAGTGGATGAGATGTTATCAACAGAAGAATATGACTATGGCATTGTACCTTCATATTGAAAATAAGATTAAAACAAATCAGTTCTACTTAAATGACGCGTTATGCATTAATAAATTTAGAGTTGTCATTGTATCCCAATGTAGTTTAATATGTGGGAATAATACTCAGTACTTTACGCAAATTCCTGTCTTCACCACCATTCTATTCTATACTCATCTAAACATGCATTCACCTTGTTGCTACAAAAAGAAATAAAGAATCTAGCAGGGTCATTTAAGAAAGTTGAGTGCACTTTATACCTTTCTGATGAAAAGACGTGCATAAAGCATAACAAATTTCACCCACATCTAAAGAAATGCGAAAAAGGGTCCTAGGGGAAGGAATGATAAATGGCTCCAAAGCACGGCAATATTTAGTGCCCTGTATTGGTCTATTCAAGCTTGCCTGAGTTTCCCACCTTTTGTTTAAGTCTCCTAGTTGTTCCTTGGTCACACTTTTTTTAATTGAAGTATCGATTTCTGCTCTGCCATCGGTCAGTTTTTGCAGATCTTATTTCACTCAGACTAAGTACTCAACCAGGATTGGCTGACAATTCTTCCATGATAATTCAGTTCATATCAACCAACTTGTTTATGAAGTAAATTTCCAAACAAATCTAACTGTTTTCAACTCCAAACAACTATAGATTCCCCAGTCCATAACATTTCACACAGTAAAAGATTGCAAATCTGACTCTTGTTTGATATTGTTAATCGTTTAACCGAAAGCATTCTTTCAATGTATTTGTCGATGCTATGCATCTAACTTTTCTCCCCAATTTAGCTCACATGATATAACCTGATTCCTGAGTGTGAAAAGCAAACATATATTCCTGATTTTCTCTACAAGATTAGAACACTTAATTCAGCCAAACTATTAAATTTGTACGAAACTTTTCCAAACTGGAAAATTTCAATTGCTTTAGTTACTTTTTATTTAAAAGAATCCATGTCATGCCAATGACAAACCTCGATGAACATGTATACCCATAAAATTGATGTGTGTGTTCACACAGATTCGTGTTGTGTAGGTATGTGAGGTAACTTTCCTAACTTCTTTCTTCTTCTTCTTTTTTACTTCTCCCGTATTCCGGTTTCTATCAGAAACCTCTGGGACTATCAACTTATTTCATATTAGCCAAAGTGGAATTCTCATGTATATTATCACACAAACTTCAGTGCTAATGAAGCAAATGTTTTAAGGAATTCGTTAGCATAAACGAGATTTAGATAGCATGCTTCTAGGAAAGGAATCAATTGACCACTGTAAAGAAGATCAAATGGATGTTATCTTCAATAACAAACGGAATATAAGTATTTTGCCTCTTTTGTACTTTTGAGGTGGGGGAGGGGATGGAATTCATTTTCAGAATCAAACAACTAGAGAACTCCACGTTTTCATTCCTATTCATTAAAGAAGTGAAATGAGAGGTTCTCCTAGAGTCCACGATCATATGAATCCAAAACTGAAAGATATTTTCTTATCCAATATTTAAATTACAAATATATTTACCAACCTTTGGCTTTTGGTAGGCCATAAAACTGAAACTTACATGTCAGTCTTTATGCATCAAGTATCTAAAGTAGCATAACTATTGGCTTGCTCAAGTTCTTTTTTCCTCCACTCACAAAAGTACTCGATCTTAGAATCTTATTTTTTTGTGAATGCTCATGCAATTCAAGCCACCAAAATAGATATCATGTTCTCAAAAAAAGAGAAACTACAAAACGAAATGACATATTCTCCACCACTGATAATTTCTCACCTCATCTTCTATCTCTCTTTTCTTTTGGCTATGAACAAATTTCATCTTTTAGCCTTCTCAGTAAGGGAAGAAATTTTAATGATAGGAGAAAGATGAAACAAAATAGAGGCAAAGAAAAGAGGGAACCTGGGTCGGGTGGTTTGGCGGCGGTTTTCAATATTTCCAAATTTATTTGTATGGATAAATATACTTGTGTACGTATTATGAATATGTTTACGAGTATAATCTGATTTCAATCCATAATAAATGAATTTTTTTCCCCTAGATGAGGCATGTAGGAAAATTAGTGCCTAATGTATCAAAATGCCAGGACATGACCAGTTTAATAATATAAAATTTTTATTTTTTAAAGTTTCCTTGGATTAACAATCAGATTCATGATCACAAGTGAAGCAAAATTGAAACCAACAAAAACATAAAAGTAATTAAATGATACCTCAAAGAAAAATCTGTTCAAAAAAAGCCTAACTGCAGGGAAGAAGAAGGCAAAGAAGGGCAGTGCCGCAAAGTCTTTGGCCTCTGGATCTGACTCATACACCCAATTGATCACCAAATTGGAAATGCCCAAAATACCCATTTGGGGCTCCCGCAAGAATTTGATGAATTCAAAGAGGAAGAAGGAAGAGACAGGATTAAAATCAGTTTAATTTTGTGGACAATTGTTTACATTTGAGTCCTTCAAATTTGGCGGCAGAGTTTTTTGACAGTTATTAATTGTCATAACAGCTCTTACCCGACCCGATGGCGAATGGCCCAAATGTATATCGGGTCAAATAGTTATGGCTCAATAAAAGAAAAAGGGGAAAAGATTAAACGGGACAATTTACTATTGCTGTGAACAAAACTCAGATTTAAAAATTTTAATTTTTAAATATATAATATGATTTTTATTTATAACTCAATTTAAAAAACTCGCATAGAAATCCCCAAAACTTACAGTAACTCAAGAGACTGCCTATAAATTAGAGTATTTTTTAATATTTTGACCATGGATACTTATTGCGGTTGTGCTCTATGGATCTTAGCTTAAAGGGATTACCTTTGAAATTGTAAATCCAAGAAAAAATCTTGGACGGGTCTGTTATCTCCAGTGATCAAAGAGTTGGTTGCTTTAATTTCTTTTATCAAATCTCCTAACTTGTGTATTGAATTTATTTATGAATTTCAATCTCTCCTTTCATTTGGCAAGAGATATTAATATTTTTATGATTTACATACTACAATTGATTATTCTTTTTAAGTCTAAATAAATAAATATCTTTAAAACAATTATTGGGACAAAATGCTTTCAAAAAAAAAAAAGAGAGAGAGAGTAATGTAGAAGGTGGACGAACTCGGGTGGTCAGCTAAATAAAACGGTTTGAAAATCACTCGCCCAATCCTAAGGCAATGCAAATACTCGTATAAAATAGATACCGTCTAAGCAGAGAGAATGATTAAACCAGCTAGATTCATATTCTATATGCCATTTGCAGAACTGCTAAGACCAGCAAATATAAAAAGTGCACACAACTTCAGTTACTCAGTAGAGTGATTCATTATTTACAAAGTAATTCAAAATGGACCAACTTGTTAAATAAGAAAATGATGAAACTGTGCCTTCTGAAACTCCTTGACTGGCATTTTCTGATGGTCAATCATCATGTTCATCCTCCGCTTCAGAATCTGAACAGAGAAATACATCCATTCAGGATGACAACACAGGTGGAGAAAGCAATTTACCGATGAAATTTTCAAGAAACTTCATCTAATCTAAGTTTACCATATCATGAACTGAAACCATGTTACTTACCTGACCGAACATCATCGCTAACCTGGCCTCTTGCATGGATTTGTTCCACGAGCATCCCGATCATTAATTTCCACCAATAAATATTAACCACAAGCACGCAGAATAGAAGAGTATTAAAAATATAATAATAAATAGGTCCATCCACTGCATGCTTCTCCATGTCCAATGTGAGAATAACTTCATAGCTGTATAAAAAAGATAAAAAAGAAAATGTAATTTGGAAAGAAAAGGCAGCGACTATACTTCTAGGTAGCAAGCTACATCAGTGATTATTGTTGCTGATTCTGGGCTTGTAAGTAGCATATATTAGGTATGTAGAATATCCAACTTGTCCCAATGAACTCACCTTGTACTCCGCAGAATCAACAAAGGATAGCAAATTATGCGAAGTATAGTCCAGCAGAAAACGAAAGCAGCGAAAGATATGCTAGCAATCAATTCAAAACCACTATATTTCGACATCTTCCCAACTTCTAGGAAAACATCGGTGGCATCATGTAAGGCTAAAACAACTGGACAAACACGAGTGAACCTGCAAGAGGAAGAAGAAATTGTAACAAAAGGCAGAAAGAGCATATTATTAAACTAAAACTTCAATTTATGATTATCAACCAAAAACAGAACAGAGCTATAATGATCCCGTTATACTTTTGTTGAATGAATCACTCAACTATCAACTCATTTCTTCATTAGTGCTATCAAAAAAAAAAAGAAGCTGCAAACAGAAGCCTCTTCCACTACCTAAGTATGTAAGACAACACAACGAGAATGACAGTCGCTATATGATGAGTCATGGACACCCCAAAATCTTTACGCCGTGTTTCCCAAAATAGCAAAGCAAGTATGGAGTATGAGTAGAATCCGGCAACATACATGTACAATCCCTTTAATTTCAATCTGAAAATCAAGAACAGGTCCAGTCAACTACCTTGAACAGACAGGAACAATAATAAGCAATTTTACTACTTCGGCAATACCAAATAGCAGAATAGAGCTCACTTAGTTTTCTGATCTGGCCAAACCTGATCTCCAGGCCCCACCCAAAAATACTTGCTATTATAGAACCAAGGTTCATCATAGGAAACAACGAGTGCCAAAAGTTCAGCAGAAAGGAAGTAAACACATTTCCATGCCGACTCTTTAAATTTATTGATTTTCTTTCTTCTAATTTTGGTCCCAAAATCAATTCCGGTATGCCTCTTCCCAAAAATCATTCTTCTAGCTAAAATCTATAACAAACATGAACAATTACTTCCTATCAAACAAAAGGATCATGAGGAAAAGAGAAGTTGCAAAAGAGAAGATAACATATCAAAATAATAGATATTGAACAAATTCGCAACCGGAAAGAAAAAAATAAATGGAAAATAGAACATTAAATAGAACCAATCTAACATTTCCAAAGTTGTAGAAGAGCTCAAATATAAAACTTCAATCATCAAAAGAATAGTATCTTAAGTTAAAATTATAGTGCACTTGATGAGTATACATATGCATCCTTAATATTTAACTTCATAGTCCTATAATTAAAAGGTTACTCTATTGTAACCTGAAGGTCACATGTTCTATTCGCATAAACAGTCTCTTTGTGAAAAAACATGGGTAAGGCTGCGTATATTGAATCCATCCCAAAGCGCACAATGTGGGAAATCTTGTGCGTTGGGCCAACAGCCGGATAGCAACTCAATTCCATCTCCACACGAAATAGGTTTAAATCCCTGACCTCTTGTAACACCTTATGAGGTTTTAAGCTAACTAGTGTGGTTATAGCCGGAGTTTTACCTGCTCAGCTTAAGCTGGATCGAGTGGTTTGGCGGTAGATATCCAATGTTTCCAAAAAAAGAGCATTGTGTAACACTAGCTAATATTGAAATAATTTGAGCTTTTTTGGTTTTTTTTTTTTTTTGGGGATTAACATTCAAGTTCATAATCATAAGTGAAGCAAGATTAAAACCAACCAAAGAAAAAAAAAACCAGAAACACAGAAAATATATATATATATATATATATAAGTAATTAAATGATACCTCAAAGACGAATCTGTCCAAAAAGAACCTAACTGCAGTGAAGAAGAAAGCAAAGAAGGGCAGTGCCACAAAGTCTTCGGCCTTTGGGTATGACTCAAACTCCCAATTGGAGCTGCCCAAAATACCCATTTGAAGCTTCCTCAACGAACTTGATGAATTCAATAGGAAGAAGAAAGAAAGATATCACTTTAATGGGGGGCCGATATGCCGAAAGTGATTTTTTTTTTTTTTTTTTTTTTTTTAATAATCAGTATTTTGGCGGCAGACTTTGACCGTTATGAAACCCGACCCGACTGTTACAAAATTGCCTTAACCTATATTTGATAAAGGGTTATACAAAATCTAATAATATATTTTATTAATATATTTATAGTAAAATATTTATTTTATTATTAAAATTATATAAAATCTAATAATTACTACTTTTTCGTTAGTTGGTTTAGTTAATCTTAATGTTAAAACATATCGATCAACTAATTGTTAATTAATATTTTAACGGAAAAGTAGTAAAATATATTTTTTTTCATGTAAAATATAATATTTTAAAATTCACAATACTCAATTATTATTTAGTAGTAAAATATAAATGACCCTTTGATGAACTCAATCGCGGAGACACTAATAAACGAGTGGGGGTGGTCATATTCGCTCAATTCAAAAATTTATTAAAATATGTATACTATAAATTAATGATAAGTATAATTCGTTATTAAAATAATTTTACTTTATCTTTACAATAATTATCATTTTTTTTGTGATAATCAAAATTTTCCCGTTAAATTAATATTACGACTACACCATTGAATAAAGTCACACTTAGATGAATTTATATAGTTTATTCAAACATATATCACGTATATTTAGCTGCATAAATAGTTATATAAAAATATACTAAAAACCCAATATTCAAACCTTTGTTTTTTGTTTTTTGTTTTTTTTGTCATTCTTTTGTTAATGGTAGATCTTAATAATGGAATATTCAAAGGCCCGTTCTTGTCCTCTCGTCATTATTCTTCTATTTATTTCATTCTCAGCCATTTGGCGTGAATTCATTTGATTGTTGGAATTTTATGCTTTAACAAAAAAATTGGGACAAATAATCATATTATTTGTCTTCCGATTCGGAACCGAAACTGAATCGGAATCGATCTGAATGGAACCGTAAGATTACGATTTCATCTGGTTCCAGTTCTAAAATCGAAATTGAACTGAAATTCAAACGGTCCGGTTACGGTTCCACATAATTTGAAACCGTAATCTTAAGGAACATAACCAAATTTGTTTCCCCTAAAAAATAAGGAACCGAACCGGAACCAAATCAATTTTTCTTTTATTTTTTTCCCCTAAAAAATAAGAAACTGAACTAGAACCGAACCAAATTTTCTGATTCAATTATGGTCCGGTTAAGTTCTATGATTCCAAAAAACTGGAATCGTAACCAAACCGATTTTAGAACCGAACCGAGCCGAACTGTGACATCTATTATTTTGATTCATAACTATTAATACTTATTTATGCTTTACCTATTCATCTATTAATTTGATTTGTGATAATTAAATTCATATATATGTGATTGGTATGATAAAATCAAATCAAATCAAATCTATTTATTTATTTTTTAATAGGAGAAAAACCCACCAAAATTCTTTATTG
Organism: Zanthoxylum bungeanum; assembly: GCA_019454045.1. Taxonomy (NCBI): domain Eukaryota; kingdom Viridiplantae; phylum Streptophyta; class Magnoliopsida; order Sapindales; family Rutaceae; genus Zanthoxylum; species Zanthoxylum bungeanum. The sequence goes on from SKCR01050318.1 coordinate 35,043, forward strand.
AATTCTTATACCACCTAATTGTTTCAAAATACACTAATCATTTATCAATTCAATTGAATTTTATTAGTTTGAACTATCTAAATTAAAATATGCTTATTATATCTTATCTAATTACTTTTAATAAATTTTTCTTGTTCCTCTCTCTCTCTACTTTCTTCATGTTCATCTTTATAGCTTAACATAATTAGCCCACTCTTTTTCATTTGATTTAGGGTTAAATAATAATTCATTAATCTTGTGCATAAAAAACAACATTAAGAATTTGAAAGAACACAAGATACAATATGCACATGCCTTAATTTAAAGCTAACCCCATTTGCAAATCCTTCTATAAATTGCTAATTAATTAGATTAATATTTAAAATCCCATTGAATAAGAGAAATAATATGTTGGCTAGTAACACAGCAGCATGCATCTATGGTGGCCTCACTTTGATTCTGGTATTTTTCACAGTCTTATTCATAAAACGACATTCATGCTCGGTGCAGCTTAGAGCAGCTGCTGCCACAAACACAAAAGAAATGCCACAGTTACAGCTCAATGAAGAAGAGTTTCCAAATGCGCTGGCGCCGGAGATTGTTGTAATTATGGCCGGAGAAGATAATCCCTCCTACATAGCCAGGCCGGCTCCTTAATTCAACCACTCAACTTTGCTAAAACAAAATCATGATATATATATCACTCTCATATAATTGTGCGTGGTGATGATTCTTTTGATTAATTGTTTGGCTTGTTGCTAATTAATTAACAACAATCATTTGTTAATAAAACTCAAGTGAAAATTATTTTAGTGCTAATTTGTTACAACAATGCTACTCCATGAGAACTTCCTCACCATCGATTGATTTTTTTTTTTTTTTTTTTTTTTGTGTTTTAGTGCTTGAAATAATAAATTTTAAAAAATATGTTTTGAATCTTTAATATTATTTTGTCATTTTATGTTGGAGTCAGCAAGCAAAAGTAACTTGTTGAAGAAATTGGCAAAAGTAAAACTTGTTGAAGAAGCTGGCAAAAGCAAAACGTGTTGAAGAAGCTGGCAACACGTTTTGACAACTATAAAAGGAGCACCTTAGTTTTGTGAAAATCATCCCAAAAATCCTAGCAATCCCAGAACTCATAAGTGAGTGTATAATAGAGAGTAAAGTGTTTGAGAGTTTTTTTGTAAAGCTTGGATTTGTAAGCTTTGTAATTCTTTGTTTAGTGAGAAATAAAGAAGAGTTTTCTCTCAATTCACCTATATTGTGTGTGTTTCATCACAACAAGTGGTATCAGTAGCTAAGGTTACTCGGAGGGATCCCGAAACTCAGTAACAGAGGTTCGGTTCGGAAAGTCGGTTCCGAAAAAAGTTTTCGAAAATCGATTTTGAGCATACCATCGGACTTTTCACGGCGAGACGAGCACGGTGGTATTTTCTGGTGATCGATCGGAGGTCCCAGCTGCCCACACGCGCCGTCCAGAGGAGTCTCCACACGCGCCCAGTCTCGACACGCGCCACACGCGCTCTGGAGGTTGAAGACGACGCCACGTCAGCGTCCAGTCAGCGCACAGTCATCGCCACGTCAGCGCAACCTGCACAGTCAGTAGCCAGTCAGCAGTCCACGTCAGCAGACCAGTCAGCAGCCACGTGTGCATCCAGTCAGCGCCACATCAGCGCCACGTGTCTGCCACGTCAGCAATTTCCGGGTAAATTTCAGATAGGTCCCTGAACTTTATGTAAATTACATTTTGGCTCATGTACTTTTTGAAAAT
>SKCR01050319.1:0-39171 GCA_019454045.1 Zanthoxylum bungeanum
TTCCGATTTCAAATATTTTTTTTAGATCAATTAAATGAACTTATTTATTTAATTAACCAATACTTAAAATCTGAAATTTTAACACAAGAAATCAAATTTCTTTTAATTACCGAATTGACCCCATAACTTTACATTTTGATCATTTTGGTCTTCAAATGGTCAAATACATATTTAAGTGATTCCAAATCAGTCCCAAAATGATTTATACATGTCCAACACATCAAAATAAAAATTGTAATACAAATTCCAAATTTTTTTACAATTGTCGAACAATCCCCAATTTTTTCAAGATTTATAATTTGGTCATTTTTTATTCAAAACATATCAAGATCAAATCCAATCAATCCCAAATTTAATATACATCATATTACATCATATATATGAAAAATCCCAAATTTGGAAAGGGTTATGAACCCTAATTTTATAAATTATCGAAATGATCAAATTTCACCAAATTAATAAAATCCAACACTTTAATTCAATCTATACTACACCAAACAAGTCTCAACACCATGAAACAACTCAAGAACAATTCTAGGTCATCAATGAGTGGCTTAGCAACTCTAGAATGGCAACATCACCATCAAATGACTAAAAGAAAGCTAATGAACTAATTTCATGCTTCCTTTATTCATCATACATGCAAGCATCTTCCAAACAAGTTCCAACCATTTAGTTACAAATTAAAAGAGTAGAGATAAGAACATAGCAACACAAATTGAAGATAAGAATATTAGAAATAATTTCTTAGTTGAAAAAGTTTAAGAAAGACTTACAAAATCAAGTTTTTCCAAGTTTTTCTCTCTTTGTTCTTCCACTTTCTCTCAAACCCTTTTAGTAATTATTTTGTAACTTGTTGTCTATTGAAAATAAAATTGAAACAAAGCTTTTAAAGTTTTCCCTTTATTGCCGAAAATGAGAGAAAAATAAAATCAAGCAATTTCAATTTTTATTTCAATTTTAATAAATCAAAAGTAATTAGTTAACTTGTTCCACTTGCTCACTATAACATTTAATGAAATGCAACAAGTTTAACCAATAAACTTAAGCCATTTAAAAGGTAAATGATGACTAAAGATATTATCTATTTAATTAATTTAATATATAACATTTATATGATTAAATTATTAAATACAAATATCTTAAATATATGTATTATATTTACTTTAAATAATCAAAATACATATATCAATCATATATGTCAAAAATCATAATTTGACATTTAATTAATTTGTATTTAATAAAACCAAATATTAAATACAAATACACATTAATTAGGAAATGACCATTAGGTCCATTTGCATGTATTTTTCGTTTAACCGTTAAACGATTTATAAATAATATGTATTATTCATAAGAGTTGCCACAGTGCTCTACGAGTATATTTCACTAGTGAGACTCTATAGGTTCAGACATATCTGTCACGAAATCCAATTTCGTGTCCATAATTTACCCACCCGTAAATTATGACGAACACGGATAAACTCTCTGAACCAAACAGGTTGAGGTCATTGCATACGTATAATCCCTCTGTCACAGGTATCTGGATTATTCCAGAGATATAGATATAAACGTCAAATCTCTATAGATATAATCACGTCGACGTTTCTATTAGCAATCTCTTAATAACACTTAGAACTAATTTCTACAGTGTACCACGGGCCCATGGATTTAACATATTGCTAATTCCATATTGAATACATATGCTCTGTACACAGAATTGACGGATTATATCTTGATACACATAGGATGTCCTGAGCATCAGTCCACACCCAATGAACAGACGAAGGTCTAATCTAAATAGATCGATGACGTGACTACCATCTAAATGTGGAGGATAACTCATATATCCACAGTGGTATCTCAAGTCAAAGAATCAATATGCTCACTCAACCCGAGAAGATTCTTATTGACGTTGGTGTACCATCCATTAAGAATATTCGTTGAGTCGTTCAATGTTTATCCGCTATAAACACCCACACGTCTATACGAGTCTCCAAGACTAATAGTTCATTGAGAAACCATCGGAATCCAAGATTAAAATATATGACATGTACCAGTCTCAACGAGTTTACTTACTGACCAAGTAGTGTAAAATTTGACCAGGAAAAGTCTAAGAATGACAACGTCATGATACAACTCAATGTCAGTTGCGACGCTTTTGCAATAATATCATAACTAATCATTCTAAGGTCTGTTATATCTTTACCATATAAAAAAGATGTTATAGAAAAAAACTGTTTATTTTATTCATAATAAAATGTTACATAAGTATTTACAGGAAAATTTGGCGCTCAGAGCACCAACCCTAACACACACCACCGTCAATAGGAATCTACTCGAGTCGAATAGCATATGTGATCCTTTGACTATATGATAATATTGATTTTGTGTGTGATCCTCCACATTTTGATTTCATATATGTTAGAGACTTTTATGGTCTGACCGCTAGATGTTCGTTGGGAGTGGACCGATACACTTGTTAATCAAGTGTGTATCAAGATAAAATCCATCGGCCCAAATGTGTACTATAAGGGGTTAAGTTATATTTGAGCAAGTCACGATTCTTAAGACTTCGGCCAAAGCCGATCACTTAGGGTTGATCGCATATATCAAAAATAATGTTATGATTAGTTGTAAAGAATCGTGGACATGTCAACAATATGAGATGTGCTCATTGGAAACTTGACAGTGTCATCCATGTTTCCTAAGCACAACTTGGATAGCCTACGACAGATGGATTGTTAAACATATGTGATGAACTCGACTTGTATAGTTCAGTTTAGTGTTCTTCGCAAATTCGGAAGTGGCCGAATTACGTACATATGAGCTAGGCTTATGACGAACGTGTTTGGACTTAGAGAGTCTCACAATATGAAATGTACTCGTTGAGCACTTAGGTAGCCGATAATGTTTGGTAATAAATAAAGTTTGATATTATAATTATTATTTAAAATAACTAAGTGTTATTGGATAATATTAATTATTTATTTTGACCCAATTGAATTAATTGAATTAATCCAAATTTATTTGATAGTTAAATAAATAAATTTATAAGAGCTTTGTTGTAATTTCATAAATATCTCTATCATTGGAGGATATTTTGGTAATTATAAAATATGTAATAATAGATTACACCGTCAAGTTTCCAAGGCGCACATCTCATATTGTCGACATGTCCACGATTTTTTTACAACTAATCAGAACACAATTTCTGAAATGAAAATGTAGTTATTTTATTAATAAATTATAAAATATAATGTACAATATATTATTCGGATTGACGCTCCAAGCACCAACTCCAACAAACTCTCACTTGCTTAGTGCCAATCTGGATGGTACATAAGTCTCATCTCCTCCACATGTTTATCAAATAACTTTGGAGGTAAAACCTCAGTAAGCGAGTTTGCTATGTTTTCTTGTCCTTGAACCTTCAAGACCATTATGTCTTTTCGTTCAATGATTTCTCTAATCACACGATATTTCCTTTCCACGTGTTTAGACTTGGAATGTGCTCTAGACTCCTTAGCCTGCACTATGGCTCCATTAATATCACAATACAAATAGATCAGATCCATAATACTGGGCACAATGCAAGTTCTGTTATAAAATTTCTAATCCAAACAGCTTCTTCAGCAACTTCCGAAGCCACTATAAATTCCGCCTCAGTGGTGGAATTAGCTGTAGAGCCATGCTTTGAACATCGACAACTAATTACACCGCTATTAAGGGTAAATATGTATCTGGATATAGACTTTCTATCATCTGGATCTTCTTGGAAGTCGGAGTCTGTATAACCCTTAACTTGTAGCTCATCTCCTTCATATATCAGAAACTTATCCTTAATACCCTTAAGATATTTCAGGATATGTTTCACGGCTGTCTAATGATCATTACTCGGATCAGATTGATATCGGCTAGTCACACTAACGCCGAAACTGATATCATGTCTTGTACATAGCATAACATACATAATGCTTCTAATATAAGAAGCATATGACAAGTTAGACATTCTAACTCTCTCTTCCTCATTCTAAGGTGTCATTTTCTTCAAAAGATGTATGTCGTATCGAAAATGTACATTTATTACATTACAGTTGGTAAAACCGTACCTTTCTAACATCTTATATATGTATATTGATTGCGACAACCTTATAAGTTTCCTTACTCTATCCCGGTAGAGCCATATACCCAGTATATAAAAGGCTTTTGTTAGAGGTGGTGCTTGGAGTGTCAATCCGAATAATGTATTGTACATTTTATTATTTATTAATAAAATAACTAAATTTTCATTTCAAACCTTATTAATGGTAATGTCATTATGCATATTAGATTAAAGTATAAATATGCTAAGAGCGACATTGACCTTAGAATAGTTTTGTAGTAATACTGGATACTAGGTGATTCGACATTGAGATAATATGACTATTATAAACTATTCATAAAATAAATATTCATAGTCGTTGGTTTTGGAATACGGTCGAATTCCTATAACTTAGAAGACTAGCACATGTCGTATATTGGAATTGGAGTTCCAATGGTTTAACCCAATGTACCATAAGCTTTGGAAGCTCGTATAGACATGTGAGTATTCGTTGAAGCGAATACTGAATGACTCACATGTGATTCCTAATAGTTGGAAGTACACACCACCGTCAATATGAATCTCATCGAGTCGATTAGCATATGTAATCCTTTAACTATAGGATAACACTGATTTTGTGTGAGATCCTTCATACTTTGATGCCATGTATGTCAGAAACCTTTCATGGTTTGGCATCTAGATGTTCGTTGGGTGTGGACTGATTCACTTGTTAATCAAGTGCGAATCAAGATAGGATCCGTCGGCCCATATGTGTACCATAACAGGTTTAGGTATCCATGTGAGTAAGTCACGATTATTAAAACTTTGGCCAAAGCCAATCACCTAGGGTGGATCATATTAGTTGTAAAGAATCGTGGACGTGTGACATATATGTGTACCTCGGAAACTTGACGGTGTATTATATGTTTCCTAAGCACAACTCGGATAGCCTACGATGGAGGGATGAATAAACATATGTGATGACCTCGACTTGTGTAGTTCAAAAAGGTCGTTCATGTTCTTCGCGAATTCGGAGGTGACCGAATTGCGTACATATTAGCTAGGCTTATATGACGAACATGTCTGGACTTAGAGAGTCCCACAATATGAAATGTACTCATTGAGCACTTGGGTAGCCGATAATTTTTGATAATAAATAGTATTCGATATTATAATTATCAACTAAGATAATTAAGTGCTATTGGATAACATTGATTATTTTCTTTGACCTAATTGGATTAATCCAAAATTACACAAGGACTTTGTCGTAATTTCATAAATATCCATACCATTTGAGGATATTTGATAATTGTAAATATGTAATTATATGTGTATGACTTGATTTAATTGGATTAAATCAAAGTGATAGACATGTAATTAATCCATTAATTAAACTTTGTCTTGATTTAATTGGATTAAATCAAAGTGGTAGACAAATGTGATTAGTCACACCTAATTATACATATTTGGACAAATTAGATTAAGCCCACATAAAAGTTGATTAAAAATTTTATTAATTTAAAAATTGTCTAAGTTTCGCTATAAATAGCAAGCTTGAACAAATATTTTAATCAAGCTTGAGAAAACTAAATACAAACAAGAATTAGAGAAATTAGCCTAAGTTAGAGAAGTATTTAGAGAAACTTTGTGAGATCTCTACAATATTTCAATTAGCAGAAATCAAGATTGAATCTTGGAGGGAAGCTTGCTAGCATTCAAATCAAAATTAGATTTTAGAGTTAAGCTTGCTAACTTTGGATTTTCTCCGCAACACACTGCGAAGAAAAGACTTAAAAATATTTAACTTATATATATATAAAAAAATAAAATAATATATAAGATAATTATTTATTTTTTATTTTGGATTGTTTTAAATATCCGAAATCGATGATGAAAATTCAGATATCCAGTATTTAACATATTAAAAACTATAACCGAACCAAATTAATTTGCATTTTATAATTTTGAAACCAAAACTTGTTTTCTTTAATTTTTTTTGAAAGATAAAAAGGATGGGCTCAAATTTATTATCTTAACCAAAATTTAACCCTTTTCCAAGATTTGAAGGAAAAAAAAAAAAAAACTCATTTTGACTCCTTCAGCAGTCTCGCTCCAACCTTCGCCGTTCTTCTTCTTCTTCTTCTTGTTTTTTTTTTTTTTTTCAATTTTTAATTTTCCTTGAAAAACTCCACAACCTTCAACTATATAAAAGTATTAATGGTCTAAAACAATCCAATAGAAGAGTTGGAGTGATCCTGGATCCTTAGAAAGATGCATATGGAGGCTCGAAAATATGTGTGGGAAGGAGCGATTCCCCTTCAGATTAATCTCCATGAATCTGAAGTCACCACACTCCCTCCTCCTCCGCCCGCTTTGGTTGGTATCTCACTTTTTTTAAAAAAAAAAAATTTAATCAAATTAATTGATCTTCTAATTACATTATTTAATCTCAGATCTTATCGCCGAGGATCGGCTACCTTCCGTTGTTAGTTGGTCTCATAAAACCGTATTTTAGTAGCTCACTTCCTCCCGGAGTTGACACCATTTGGTTTGAATACAAAGGCTTGCCTCTCAAATGGTATTTTCATTTATTTATTTTAATGAATTATATTCGTATTAGCTGAATATCAATTGGAAAATTAATTTTTTGTGTAACTTTTTTGGCAGGCATATACCCACGGGAGTTCTCTTTGATCTTCTATGTGCAGAACCAGAAAGACCTTGGAATCTCACTGTATCTATTTAATGGGCATTTTGTTATTGTATTTCTTTTTGGATTACTACTTCCTTAAATTGAAGGTTATAGTTTTTTTTCCTAGGTTCATTTCAGAGGATATCCAGGGCATATATTGATCCCATGTGAAGGTGAAGATTCCGTAAAATGGGGCTTTATTAATTCATTGAAGGAGGTTAGTTTGTGTTTGCCGCTTCTCTGATTTGATACTGGTTATAATTGTATTGCATTTAGTAACTAGTACAACTTTATCATGGAGCTTGTAAAATTTATAATATATTTTGTTACTAATGTTGTTGGAAGGTCAACCATTTGACTATTTATGCTCTCAAAGTGAAAAAGAAATGACATAAGATATGTAAAAAAAAATAATAATAAACACTTCCATACGCTTACATAAATGTATATGCACAAAGTACTTGATTTTTATTTTATTTTTTATCATTACCATAATCATTCTAAAATCACATAACAGGGTAGAGAGTATATGCAGTAACTTAGAATCACCAGTTGGGATTTTGCGGTAGCTTGGCCATTCTTGGTTCACAAACTTCTCTCATCTTGTTGAATGCATGGTTTATCAGCGAATCTGATACATAAGCTTAGTAAAAGCCTGGTTTGATAATCTAAAATTTGACTTCAATACTTGGTTCACGGCTAAGTATTTTGCATTCTCCAAATTGAAATTAGAGAAGCCCAAATTTTTATGCAAGTGGCATTGTGTCAATATGTAGAATTATGAAATTGCTAAATGTTTGCGCTTGTGGAATCAATTGGTTTCATCCACCAGTAAGAAGCTATAATTTGTAAAGATGCAGGTGTTTGGTTTCCTTTTTTTGTGACTTATTGAATTTGTAACATTTAATTGAAGATTATAATTATCACCTTTTGATCTTATATGGAGACATACATAAAATGACCGAAGGATGGTCTCATTCCTTTCTTTGATCTCTCTCTCTTAATGAAGCAGGAAAAGGTTAAAATATTGTCTGTATGATTCCCATGTCAATACAATTTATACTGAAATAGGGGGAATGGGACAAACCTAATTCAAAATCTTTGTTCTTATTTTTTAGCTTTCTTTTTTGTTGAAGTTCTTATTCATTTTGTTAATTTTTCAAAGGAAGCAGATTATGGAAGCTTTTATGTTCTTCTTATGTCATTGATAGTATTCAACTATGCTTACAGGCAGCATATATAATAAATGGAAACTGCAAGAATGTCATGAATATGTCCCAATCTGATCAGGTGGAGCTTTGGCATTCAGTGATGAATGGTATGTCTTCTAAACGATAGGAGTGTCACAAAATATTATGTCTCTTTTTTCATTTTTGTTCTCCATTTGTTAACTAGTTTGACTTAATTTCCTTATTTTGTTGATGCAAACATATTGCGCTAAGTTAATGTTGTACATCCATCACATAGATAGGTTGCACCATCTCTCACTGCATTATGACAGGTGATGAAGCACCAATATTATCATTCGAGGAATAGAAATATATTTTTCTGTTAATAATCTGAACATTGCACCCCATATCATAGTAGAGGTTGATACTAAAACTTAAGGTCATATTTTTTATGGTACAATGCTTGTCTCAAAGAAAATATGATTCGTGCAATTCTCTGTCATTTTTAAATAAATATGTCTAGATAACACTGATGCAGCCTGGCCTGAAAAATTGTTTTATATGGGTGCCAGGTTGTTGTTGATGATGATATAGTGAACATCGTGTATAAGAAGAATGAGATTATTAGTTTTCCAATTTATTGATTAAATTTTAGCATTTTGATGAAATTACTCTTTTCAATATTCTCTCGCAACACAAATCAATCTCACCACCTTTCCAATGCAACAATTTCAACAGGTTGCTTGCTTGTTAATTTTCAATTTGTTCACTTAAGTGACAGGTAATCTAGATGCTTACCTACGGGTATCTTCTAAGCTTAGACTTGTAACAATTGAAGATGAGTACACAACTAAATTGAATTTGTCATCAAAATCTCAACAAAGCACTGTCAATACAGATGTTGCTGGACAAGTCAAGACAGGTTGGCAAAATTTATGCTTGATTCAAAGAATTAAAACTTCTTGTAATATTTGCAGTTGAAGAGCTCAACTAGTGGCTGATGAATTTGTACTTGTCAGTCTTTATAAAATGAGTCACGATCGTAATCTGTTCCTTTACTTTCTTTGGAAGGTTGTGAGGGAAAGTGAAATGGGAAAAGATAAGAGATTAGAAATATTAATTTATTGCGGGCATAATTTCTTCACATCAATGCATTAATTGGTCTGTTTATTGCTTCTCTCTAATGACCTCATAATGACCGCGACTATATTTTAAAGATGTTGATTTGTTGCTTGTATTAGGTCTAGTCAATTGCTTGTTCTCTTATTTTCTAACTGCTTTTCAGGTAGAATTCCCGTACGGTTGTATATTTGGAGTGTTAGCGACGATTTCGATGATTTAGAAGATGCTCCTAACATTGATAGCTGGGATAAAGTATCTTTTATTAACCGACCTGTTGAGATTCACACAGAAGACGGTAAGCCGTGTAGCTATTTAATTATTCCAGACAGGAATTTGTGGAGTGGTGATTCATTCCTTAAGTATTTTGTTTGTTTTACTTTAGGGTCCATTGAAATTAGAGTTGCTTGCCCTGTCTTCTCTTCTGAGTAGAGTGTGCTTGTTTTACTTTATTTTAATTGCTTGAAATTGTCATATAGATTAAGGAAATTTCTTATGAACAAATTTTTTGTTTCCATGTTGATACTTTACATGTCTAGTGCAACAATTTGTGGTGAAGGGAAGACGGGAAATTATTTCTTAAGAGAATTAATATACCATTGTAGTTCATGTGACGAACATTGTTCTAAAACGCACAGCCTAGGGGCACCTAGGTGATGTGTTTAGGTCGGCGGCCTAGGGGCGCCTAGGCGGTGTGTTTAGGTCGGCGGCCTATGGCCGCCCATCTTGCCCCAAATTGTTGGGGCCAGGAATTCGTCAAAATGGGCTGCATTTTCCGCTCATTCTGGTGAAGTTTTGCTTGAAAATCATCGGTCAACAGCCATTGACTGCAGTTTGATCGGCGGTCAACAGTCGTTGACAATTTGAAATTGATTTTTTTTCCAACCGTAATTTACACCCTAACCCTAGCCCTAATTTTACAAAATAAACTCTTTAACTTATCATTTTCAAAAAATCCTAATTTAAAACATAAACCTTAATTTCAAAAAACCTTAATTTCTTCACTTTTTGTTAGTTTCTCATCAAATTGACCCCCCATAAATTTTACCCATTACTGAAACAATATTTCTCTATGATTAATTTGTCCAAATCACACCAAACCTTAAACCTAATTATGGAAATCCTCAATTTCCGCTTAATTTCCTAATCCTCGCCCAGACGCCCTAGGCACTGGGTGTTGGATCACCACCCTACTAGCGCCTAATGCATTTTAGAACATTGGTGATGAATTGTTGTGAATTTACCTGTGTTGTCTTCTTAATTTTGATGTCCCGCAAAAATCTGTGGATTTTGCCAGTATCCTTTATTACCTATAGAAACTAATCATACAAACTTGTTCATATACATGGACATTGCATGATTTTTGAATGAAAGTAAAAAAGTCAATGTTATTCTCATATTTCTCGTCTCATTTATTGCATTGACTTTTTTATTTCTCTATGTATTTCACCTTTCTAATTATTTTATGACATGTTAGTTTGTATAGATGGGTTTGTAGGATTAATTTTTATGTTTAGACTCTTTTAGGAGATTTGTGAGGATGCTAAGTTGTATTGATGCAACATTTGATTGCTGTTAAAATGTGGTTTGACATTTTGCATGGGTAAGTTCTTATCATCCTAAATTAAGTTAATCACTTTTTCTTTTTACTTTCATGAAAGGAGAGAGTTTTCACTATTTTGAGCCTTCCGTTTTTTACGAGGTGCACTTTGATCCAAAAAGAGTATATGATAATGATCTCTAGTGTTAGAGAGAACCAAGATTATTCAATTTCACTGTTTGAAAACATGTAATTAAGTTCTGCCCGTCAGCATATTGCCTTCTTTTGGCGATGAGCAGGTAAAACTGCTGTATCATTCTTGAGAATGTACATTGTTTCATTATTCTTGAACTGCAGGTAAATGCTTCACCTTACACGATGCCATCAAAACTCTCCTGCCAGAATTTTTCACTGACAAACCCTTGGTCAGTGATGAATCTCCAAAACTAGAAGATGAAGAAATGAAAATCTCTTCTGAAGATGCAAGCAGCAACAAAAATGCAGAAGGGGGAGAAATTTTATATGAACACGTGGCCAGAAATGCCGAAATCAAGCTTGTGCGCATCCAAGGAATTGAACCAAAATTGGAGATACCCTTCTCTTGGGTGGTAAACAACTTAATGAACCCTGACTACTTCCTTCATATGTGTATTTGTGTCAAAGTTCCACAAGTGAATAGCACGTAACAGGTTCGACTCTTCTTTTTCTCGATTCTTTTCTCGTCATTAGGGTTCGGTCTGTGTTGTTTTATTACTGTAGAAATGTACAGAACAATTGTCAAAAATATGCTGATATTGTCATTGAGCCCAAAATGAAGATGAAGAAATAGACAAAGAAATTCATTTGATGTGTTTTTTTTAGTTGTTTTATCAATTATTTATTTGCTTGGTAGGGTATTTACTATTTAACATGTTTTTTTTCATTGAGCATTTGCCTAGAAAGAATGAATAAAATTATATTAAAAGAATAATGTAAAATACCCTGAATTTTATAAGTGGTACAAGAGATTTAGAGTTCCAACTGATAACTCGGTGAATTATTTTCTTAAATTTGGGATGACAGTGGGTCGGATTGGGTCAAGTCTGGCTTGGGCTCGGATTTTTTTAAAAAAAAAAATTGATTTTTTGAATTTTTTAATACTTAATTCATTTTTAAGAGTCAATCTTTTTAGTGTTTTTTATTTTTTTTTGGATTGGACCTTAAAAATTTAGTTATAAATGTATGTATTTAGAATTAAAAATTAATTTATATACTTTTAAAAAATTTATTAATCAAAATCGGGTCCGATCAATTTGCCCTCTGGTCGGGCTCGGGTTTTTTTTGCCATTTGTATCTTAAATAGTTGGACATAATTTTCTATTCAGGTTGAATCATAAATTTTCTTAATCGGAAATCGAATATTTGCGATTAATTAGAAATTAATTTGGAAAGGTAAATTTGACATTTCCCATAGCTGAAAAAAAAAATAATCAAAATTAATCTCACAAGATCCTCAAAAAATCATTAAAAATCATTCATTTATAACGGATTAAACACTAAAAAATCATAAAGTTGAGACAAATGTATAAAGTTTTTAAAGAAGAAAAAGAATGGGTAAAGAAACAAGCTTCTCTTTTTGGCAACTCATGAGATTCTGCAAAATAAATAAAATCTGTGACCAGTCTGATAACTAACTAAATTTGTAATTTTTTCTACAAAATCGGATCAGTTCGATAGCGATAGACGAGAAGTCACCGATTAATTAGCGATTTCTATTTGCTTAAAGCTTTATTTAGTTTTGTAGTCTGACATGTGGTGAGATGATAAAACTGTGTATTGGTCACAACACAGTTTATAAGTGTTTGTTTAATAATAAGAAATTACGATTATTAATCGTGATTTATTTTAAAAATTGAGTTTGATTAAAGGTAAAATTTTCAACTTTTTCCCACCATCAAATATTAAAAACAAACCATTTCACCATAATTTTCCTAGAAAATTGGAACAACAGTTCTCGATGGTTCAGTTTAATCTAACAATATCCATGTCTATCTAGAACCTATTCTAGAAAAATACAATCATAAGTCATGTCAGAAAACATATATAAATAAATGCATGCAGTGGATTAGAAGTTTAATTCTATCAACACAATAGAATAAAGGAAACATAAGCAATAATTTTCATAATATTACACACTGTCTTAGTTATGAAATTTTTTAACCAAGCAGTGCCTCCCACTATTTTACGTAATACCGTGATCCACAACGGAAAACGGGAATGCAATGATTAAATTGAATTCCATAGTGAGAGATGGACCCCATGAATATATTTCGACACACATCTTTGACCTGTTCTCGCCTACGTATATTCACAAGTAGAAAACTCATTGTCAATCACACTCACTGTGACTCCCGATTTTGGTTATAACGTTTCTCGTTGTGACAGCTTTGGCACGTTCACATGAGGCGTATCAAGGCTTCACTTGTCAATGACAAAATCAAGCTACCGATATAGTTCTGACACTTTTGCACGTTCAGAAATCCACTTTCACTTGAATTTATCTAGTATCAAATATACATCCAGTATAAATAGATTTCTATCGACTATACCCTCACTACTTTGGCACGTTCTCGGATATAGCCACAAAAATTTATTCATATCCGTATTGACAAGACGAACTAAGAAACAAGTATTCCTAAAACAAGTTACTTTAATGCCTTATTTAATGAGAATTTTCCATAAAGTGTCATACACCTTTATTTAATCAAATTAAATAACATATGCATGCATCAAGTAAGGATTAGATTAAATGTCAAATTTAAAGGGCTAATCATATCATGGGCCAAAAATCAGACTAGCTCTGATACCGTTTTTGTTGGGATTTTGGGCAAAATACCCAAGTTACGCCGCAGCAGAATACGGGAAAATCAATTTTTTCGATTTCTTTAATTTTTCTTGGGTAATTAAAATAACATTATTTATTTTAATCACTTGATACTCAAAAACAGAATTTTTAACCCAAAAATCTGAATTTCAAGTAAATTACCATATAATCCCAAAACTTTCCATTTTCATCATTTTAGTCATAAGTTGTTCAAAACAAGCTTAAGTGATTTCCAATCACAACCAAACTGTTTTTTACATCAAATATACATGAAAAACAGATTTTGAAATTTTTTTCCAGATTTTTCAGTAATTACCAAAAGGCCCCAAAACTTTATATTTGATCATTTTAGTCCTAGTTTGTCAAATACATAATTAGGTGATTTCAAATCACTACCAAAATGATTTATACATGTCATACATGTTAAAATACATTAAGAAGCTGAAAAATCATATTTTATTGAAATTGCCGAGAGAACCACAAACTTTGCATTTTGATCATTTTGGTCCAATCTTGTCAAAACAAGCTTAGATGATTTCCAATCAATTTCAAACTGATTTGTATATCTTATATACATCAAAATAAATATTATATATATATATATATGAAAAACCCCAATTTTGGTTTAGGTTAGAAATCCTAATTTCTCAATTGATCAAATTAACCAAAATTAACATAATCCAACACTTTAATCCAATCCCTACAACACCAATCAAGTCTCATCACTATGAAACAAATCAAGAATAATTATAGGTCATCATTGAGTGGCCTAACAACTCTAGAATGGAAACCAAGTCATCTAATAACCAAAAGTGTGCTTATTAACCATTAATAAGCAAACTTTGTTTATATACATGCATACATCTTTCATTCAAGCTTCCAAACTTCATAACACAAACAAAAGGAAGTAGAGAAACAAGACAACAACATATGTTGTAGCCAAGAACAAAAGAAACATTTTTCCTTCTAAAGAAAAGTTGAAATTACTTACTCATTTGCAAGTTTTCTTCACTTCCTTCTTGGTTTCTCTTTTTTTTCCTCTCAAGTCTCTAATATTTTTGTGTTTTGAAACTTAAAAATTATGAAGCAAATGAACAAGAAACCCTTATATACTTAGGGTAAGTGGCTGAAACCATAGGGGTATTTTTGTCATTTTTGCTTCAAATTTTATATTAATAAAAAAGGTTAAGTTACTTGTTAAAGTTGTACACTACAACTTTAAATATTTTCTAACAAGTGAACCAATCAAATTAATCCACCTCCAACCATAATCATAATAAAGATAAATGTAATAAATAATTCTAATTATTTATTAATTAAATAATTAGATAATTATCGAAAATAATATCTAAATATATGTAGTATATTTACTTTAAATATTCCATAATACATATATTTGTGAAATATGTCAATACTTTATATGACAATTAATTAATGTGTATTTATAAAATCATGTATTAAATTCAATACACATTAACTAGGAAATGGCCGGAAAAACCTTTAAGCATGTATCTTTTCGTTTAACCGTTAAATAATTTATAAATAATCAATATTATTTATAAATATTGCCCTAGTGCTTTATGAGTATGATTCATTAGTGAGACTCTCTAGATTCAGGCATATCCGTCACGAAATCCAATTTTTGTGTCCATAATCTACCCACCCGTAAATTATGATGACCACATATAAACTCGCTGAATCATACAGGTTGAGGTTATTGCATACGTATAATCCATCTGTCACATGTATCCGGATTATCCCAGATATAGAGATAAAAACATCAAATCTCTATAGGTATAATACCGTCGACGTATCTATTATCAATCTCTTAAATAACACTTAGAGCTTACTTCTACAATGTACCACGGGCCCATGGATTTAACAGATTGCTAATTCCATAATGAATACTTATGCTATGTACACAGAACTGATGGATCCTATCTTGATATGCACATGATATCATGAGAATCAATCCACATCCAACGAACATGCGAAGGTATGATCTAAATAGATCAGTGATGTGACTATCATCAAATTTGGGAGGATATCTCATATATCCACAGTGGTATCTCAAGTCGAAGGACCACTATGCTACTCGACCCGAGAAGATTCTTATTGACGTTGGTGTACCATCTATTAAGAATCTTAAGTGAATCGTTCAGTGTTTATCCAATATAAACACCTACATTTCTATACGAGTCTCTCAAGACTCATGGTTTATTGGGATAAACCATCAGACCAAGTCTCGATATACGACATGTACTGGTCTCAGCGGATTTTACTACCGACCCTGTGGATGCTGGTTTTCGGCCGAGGTCCACAATCGAGAATTTGTAAGTTGGGGGCACTAGCGATCCTGCAAGACAAAGGTAGAGTGAGTGAGCGGGAGTAGACTACCCACCGGTGTGGTGGGTGCCGGGGGCACTCCGACGCTCAAGTCAGTAGTATGAAATGAGCTGTAAATATGTAAAGTGTAAAAGTATGGCTTACTTATTATTACCTTGACTTTCTTTCGGTAGCCGTGAGGGCGGGGGGTGACAAATTTTTTGGAAATAGAAAGCTCTCAGAACTTGTGTCAGAGAATAGAAGCTTGTAAGAAGGATCTCAAGCCTGCCTTGAACCCTGAGTTATCTTCCATTTTATAGATCTGAAAAGAGATTACTTTGTAGCTGTGATAAAAGCTGGCAACAGGCCTACAACGTGCTGACATTTCTGGCTAAGGAACCCACACGTGCCTTGGATCTAACTTTCGGCGCTGCATGTGTTTGTGTTTAGAGAAAAAGAGGAAATAGTTAGTAACAATTGTGTTTTTATGCTGTTTATTTATTTGGCTTTATATTTGTAGCGTTATGTACCGATGGAATAAGGTTTTTTGGCTGGGTTTTCCAATATGGTGTTTAAGGGCCAATATTTGTGGGCTTTTGGTATTGAGTTTGACGTGAAAAGACGGTTTTACCCTCGGGTCCAAATTTGGCCCGTACAGTTTGTTCCCTACTCTTTAAGTCAAAAAGTTTTTGACTTTGAGAGTAATATATCGAATGTATCATCTCGAATTTGATCTTGGTATGTAAACTTTTCTGAACCGTTTGGAGTAGTCATATGTTAAGACTTCAACTTAATCTTTACAAGACATGTATGAATGTCTCGGTTTACTGAACTAGTTGAAGATCAGGACTTTGTCTAATTCTGTCTGAACAATGGGGAATGTTCAAAGTCGACTGAACCTGATGAATGTCAGGATTATCCCCATACTACGGGTCCAAAGACCAGGGGAATCTCCTAATGTCGTTTGGGCCAGATGAAGGCTAGATCTTGAACTTGAATCTATCTGAGTCAATGGGGAATGTTCCCAGTCGACTGAACCATATGAAGGTCAGGATAATCCCCATTCTACAGGTCCAAAGACCAGTGGAGTTTTCAATGTCGTCTGGACCAGATGAAGGCCAGGTCTTGAACTTGACTCCATATGAGTCATGGGGATTTTCCTAGTCGACTGAACCTGATGAAGGTCAGGATAATCCCCATTCTACGGGTCCAAGACTAGGGGAGTTTTCAATATCGTCTGGACCAGATGAAGGCCAAGTCTTGAACTTGACTCTATCTGAGTCAATGGGGAATGTCCCCAGTCGACTGAACCATATGAAGGTCGGGATAATCCCCATTCTACGGGTCCAAAGACCAGGGGAATTTTCAATATCGTCTGGACTAGATAAAGGCCATGTCTTGAACTTGACTCCATATGAGTCATATGGATTGTTCCCAGTCGACTGAACCTGATGAAGGTCAGGATAGTCCTACGGGTCCAAAGACCATTGAGTTTGTCAATGTCGTCTGGACCAGATGAAGGCCAGGTCTTGAACTTGACTCCATATGAGTCATGGGGATTGTTCCCAGTCGACTGAACCTGATGAAGGTCAGGATAAGAGTATATTGTTGAATGGGTTCAACAAGTTCCAAGCTATATGCGTGTAGATGTCGACTGAGATGTTCATCAAGTTTCAAGTCATATATGTGTGGTTTCTTTAACAATTCCCAAGCTACATACTTGATGATATCAGCTGGCTTTCAAATCATGTCTCAAGATATACAAGTGTAGTAAAACTATAACAATTCCCAAACTACACACTTGATGATATCGGCTGGGTTTCAAATCATGTCTCAAGTTATGCGTGTAGTCTTTATGATAACTCCAAGCTACACATTGATGTCGAATGGGATTACAATAAAGTCTCATTCCTTACATGTATGGGAGCCATAAAAATTCCCAAACTACATACATGTTGATGTTGACCAAGTCATTCATTACAATTATCAACTATATATATAGTAAGGTCGACTGGGACACCTATAACAAGTCCCAAAAATTGCAACGTCAACTTGGACATCTATTACGAGTCTCATGCTACACATTGATGTTGATTGAGACATCCATAACAAGTCCAAGCTTCATATTGTAATATCAACCGGGACATCCTTATAACTAGTGCCAAACAACACATTAATGTTGAGCGAAACATCTCTAAAGTGTCTCAAGCCTTACTAGTGTCGATTGGGACTTTCTTAAGAAGTGCATGCCATACCTGATAATGTCGACTGAGATGTACAAACCAAGTCTCCATATTTAGTGTCAAATGGAATACTTTCACACCAGTCTTTATTAAGGTAGTGTCGACTGGAAAGTCCCTTCAAAGTCTTTACAAATTCATGTTGGCTGGAATATGTTCAGACCTAGCTCTCCAGTAGGGTTGGATGAGATATTTTTGCCAAGTCTTTTACGTAAGTCAACTAGGATGTCCTCATTGTGTTGAATACCCGTTTATCAAATGTCGACTGGAATATACCTGTAATTTATTCATTCATAAATGTTGACAAGAATATCCATACAAAGCTCCATAAATAAGGTTCTCGTACGAATGTCGATTGGATCTTTCACTTGAGGCTCTATGTATGCGTGGCAGTATTAAATCCTGAAAAAGACGTAAGTCGACTGAAAGAATTACGCGTAACATAAACCTGCACAATTCTCTTGTAATGATGTCGACTGAAGTAAACATCCAAATATTTAATACATGTTGTCGATTGAAGAAAACTTGCAACCGCTTTATACATACTCAAAAGTGATTATATGTCGATTGACATAACGTTATGAATTCAACACTCATACATGTTGAATGAAAGAACTTTCTATGGATCATATACTAATGTCGACTAAATACGCGTTGTGTCGAATGAGTCATCCATATTTGATTTCACTTTAGAATGAAGGTGTGCTCTCTCCGGAGAATGTTAACTGACAGATGTCATCTTACGGTATTCTTTATTGTAAATTACACTTGGTTGAGGATGGGCCTAAAGATGTCTTGAGCCCAAGTTCATTTATTAAACCCTAGTGGGATTTTCGAGGCGTCTTTTGGAGGGAAATCAAAACGCCAAAATGGTGAGTATAAGAATGTGTTTTGAGTCATTTGGTCTCACACAAGGATTTCTCTCGGTTGGCAAGTTTAAGGGAGCTCTCAAGATCTTCAAGGTACTCTTCATATCTTTCTTCATATTCTTCAACATCTTCAAATGTTCTTAATGTAGATTCAAACTGTTCTTAGTCAAATTGGTTATTCGATCTTGAAAGATTTAGCGAATTTTTTGGGATTATGTTTGTGATTTAGAAGGATTTAGATCTTCAAAAGAGTAAGTATTTTAGGGAATTTGTGTTTATTGCTTGAAAATGTCGAGTGAGGATTCGTTGGGTAGTTTAGGTGCTCAAATTGACAAGTATATTGAACAACCTATGAATGATTCGAGTGATGAAGAAACTAATAGGGATTGGTCGCATGAAGATTTTATAGAGGCTGGAGTCGTAACTATAGCTAAACCACCGTTAGGAATACCCACCGAAGTTACACCACTGAGATCACTACCCACCATTGAGGATTCGAGTGAGATTCTAAGTACGAGCGAACCAACAAATATCTTACCAAGAATCCAGCTAGTCGAGTAACTGAAAGATCAATGAGAGAAATGAAATTGAAATATAGATTTCCTCCATCAATTGAAGTAAGATTAGTGTCCCCGACTGAAAGGATAGATTACAAAATTCCTGGGTGGATTGGGTTTTACGAACGCCCATTTATTGATGGATTCAGATTCCCCATTCCAAAGTTAGTATGGGAAATGTTTAATCACTATCAGCTGGCTCCTTCTCAACTAATTCCAAACACATGAAGGATTCTACTGTCGATTGAGTGTATGTCTTTCGAATTGGGGATCATGTTCGGGGTGCGAGAATTATTGTATACTTACTATATGAAAGAACACCTGAGAGAAAAAGGGAGATATCACTTATATCTCCGCCAAAAGAGGGAGCATTTGGTATTGGGACTTACAACAAATGACAGGGGGGATTGGCAAAAAAGTTATTTCTTCGTGAGAGGAGATAATGTGTTTGGGTCGAATGGGAGTGGAGAAATACCATAACATTGAACTCGTTGAGTATAACTCGAATGACTGTAAATATTCTTCTTTTCTTCTTCCAGGTCTTCAGTTGAATAGAAAATTTGATACTACTCGTCGAGCCATCACAAACACGAATCACATCATCGGTTTGCCTGATTCGAAGAGGAATTGGAAAGCTGCTTTAGAAGAGAGGAGACTGAGGTTAACTCCACTGTGGAAAGAAATATTTTATTCTGAAGGTACCCCATTGGCTTTGAGTAAGCATATTTTGGTCGTGATATTATGTACTTGGGCGATTGAGGTTACGTTTGGAAGGCTGCTATTTCTAACACCGCTGACCCCTGAAGAATTTTTCTGCGCAACTGAAATGATGTCGGGTCTATTTAAGGTGCTAAAACTCGATGAAATGAGGAGCATGATGAAGACCAAGAAAGCTAAAGACAAGGAGCCTGAAGCCGTTGAATTGGAAATCACCAAACCAACTGAAGTCGTTCCGGTTAATGTTCCTGAATCTATGACACAGCCGATTGAGAAGGTCCGTGCTTCAAAGAAGAGGAAGGCAGTAGTAGAAGTGGAGGAAGACGCATAATATGTTATAGTGAGGATTCCCCACGGGTCTACTGCAATCTCAGATTCTTCCAGCCTCTCTAAATTTATTAAGCGTCTGCTGCTGGAAGAAGACAAGCAACAGTTGACTGAGTTGGGTCCAACCGAAACAAGCAAGAAGATTGCGGCTCTAAGTTATCAGGTATTTATTTTTGAAAACATGTATATCTATTTATAGACGTCGTATGGAATGTACTAAGTGAAGTTCGTTTTAGGTTATGGAATGTGGCCTCTTCATGCAACAGTATGCTGAATTAAGCCAAATAAGGATGATGGATTTAGAGAAGGCCAATACAACCGTCAGAAAAGATTTCACTGAACTTAAAGCAAATTTTGACGTTACCGAAAAGAAGTTAAGAAAGGTCGAAAAGGAACTGAAAGAGACTCAAGCAACACTGAAATTGGAGAAAGAAGTGTCTGAGGCTACCAATGAAGCGTTCAAAGAAAGTGTGGAGAGCTTGACGAAGGAAAAGGTCGAATTGCTTGAGCAACTTGAATTGGTTGCCTTTGAATCAATGATGAAAGATAGGAGCAGTCTAATAGAAGAATATTTAGCTGGTCAGAATGTCGCTTGGAAGCCGAAAAAATGGATTCGAGAATATGAGAGGTTGGCTGCTGGGGTCTCCCTTACAAGTGAGGGTGAAGAAGAAGAAAATGGAGAAGAGGTGCTCTCGAAAGAGGCTGTCGAGGAAAAGCAAATGGCCACTGTTGAAGCCGAAGAAGAAATGGACATAACGGAGAAACAGACTGAAATGGTTGAGGTTCCCGGATCAACTGAAATTATCCCTATCGTTCCCAGCCAGACTGTTGAAGTTCCACCAATGGATGCTCAGCTTGATCCTGAAGTCCATGTGACCGAAAGGCTCGTAGAATGAAATATGCAGTCGTACCTTTATTTTGTTTTTTGTAATAGAAAACTTCAAAACTTTAAAGATATAATTTTCTTTTTGGTTGAAGTCAAAGTTTTTCAATTTTGTTTAGTCGTATGGACCTCGGAACACTAAATTATTCTTCACACAATAATTTTTATTATCCAACAATTTTACTGGCCGAATGGGCTACGGCAAAGAAAAATAATAATTACCGGTAAAATAGTTTGAGATGAATTGCATTCCAGCTATTTTGTATTGGTCTTCCTTCTGTCGTTTCCAACTTGTAGGCACCTTGCCCAATGATCTTTGTAATGATGTATGGGCCCTCCCAATTTGGTCATAGCTTCCCATATTTGACTTATTTGGTATTCTGAAAAACTTTGCGTATAACCCAGTCTCCTTTTTGAATGTCCTGCACCTGACATTTTTGTTGAAATATTTGGCCATTTTTTGTTGATGAGCAGCAAGTCGAATGAAGTCATGTTCCCTTAATTCATCAATTGTATCAAGGCTGTAATTCAAGAGCTGTTGATTGGTATCTTCTTCAAGCCATTGGTAACGCGGAGTAGGAACAATTCCTTCGGCTGTGACTACTGCTTCACACCCAAACGCAAGAGAGAATGGGGTCTGCCTAATCGACGAGCGCGCTGAGTTCTGTAGGACCATAGAACTCCTGAAAGTTCATCTGCCCATGCTCCTTTTGGTTTCTCCAATCTCTTCTTCATTATGTTCATGATTGTTTTGTTGGACGATTCAGCTTGACCATTGGCTTGAGGAAAACGTGGGGTTGAGAAGTTTAATTTGATTCCCCAATTCTTACAGAAATCTTAGAAACGGTAGCTGATGAATGGAGATCCATTATCGGTTACAATTTCTCTTGCCAATCCGAAACGACAAATGATGTTCTTCCAAATGAAGTTTTGCACTTCTCTATCTCGTATTTTGGCGAAAGCCTCAGCTTCGATCCACTTGGTATAGAAATCTGTAAGGGCAAGCATGTAGACTCATTATCCCGGGGCTATAGGGAGCTTTCCAACGATGTCCATCCCCCATTTCATGAAAGGCCAAGGTGACAGTATCGGTCTGAGCTTCTCTGGTGGTAAATGTGAGATGGGGGCAAATCTTTGACATTTCTCGCACCTATGAGTGAATTCGACCGAATCAGCACGCATAGACAGCCAATAATATCCTGTCATGTGGGCTCGGCATGCTAGGCTTCTTCCGCCTGAATGGTTTCCGCATTCGCCTTCATGAAGCTCGGCTAATACGCATTGGGCTTCCTCTGGAGTAAGACACTTAAGGTAGGGACCGAAAAGTGATCTCCTTAAAAGTTGCCCATCATGTAGTGTGAATCTGGCAGCTAGCCGTTGAATCTTTCGCGCTTCCATTTTATCTTCTGGTAGCATGCCGCTTTGTAAAAATTTTACAATTGGAGTCAACCATGAGTCGTCTGATTTGATT
Organism: Zanthoxylum bungeanum; assembly: GCA_019454045.1. Lineage (NCBI taxonomy): Eukaryota > Viridiplantae > Streptophyta > Magnoliopsida > Sapindales > Rutaceae > Zanthoxylum > Zanthoxylum bungeanum. The sequence continues at coordinate 22,857 of SKCR01050319.1, forward strand.
GTGGTAACTTCCTGGATTTCACTTTTCCAAATTGCTGGCCACTGCAAATAAACAACTGGGATGGAATGAATTTTCTCTCCTTCAATTGTCGAACCCAGCGTAGCTAAAGCATCTGCGTGCGTGTTTTCATTTCTGGGGACTTGACAAATGGTCAATTGCTCAAATGTCGACTGAAGTTCTTTCACCTTTTATGGATAAGATGCCATCTATGAATCTCTAGCTTGATATGAACCTTGGAATTGATTGACAATTAATTGGGAATCTGTCTTTACTTCAACCTTTTTGGCTCCAAGTTCTCGAGCCAAGTTTAGGCCGGCTACGAGGGCCTCGTATTCGGCTTCATTGTTGGTAACTCTAAAGTCGCACTTGATTGCCTGTTGCACCATATCGCATTCTGGAGTGGTAATCATAATCCCTAAACCGCATCCACGTTTGTTACTTGATCCGTCGACTGCGAGCTTCCATGCGGCCGATGGATTAATGCAATGGATTTGTAGTTCAGCTGGTGCCTGTAGACTGGGACTGAAATCAGCCACAAAATCTGTAAGTGCTTGTGACTTGATCACAGTCCATGGTTGGTAGGTAATGTCATGTTCTCCAAGCTCCACAACCCATTTCGTCAATCTCCCAGAAAGCTCGGGTTTATGGAGAATGCTTCTCATTGGGTAAGATGTGTAAACTGTGATTGAATGCCCTTGAAAATATGGCCGTAGCTTTCTCGCTGCCGTTATCAAAGATAGTACCAATTTTTCCATAAGAGGGTAGCGTGACTCCGTATCCAATAACGCTTTACTTACATAGTAGACTGAGAGTTGAGTACCATCTTCCTCTCTGATCAGGACTGCACTTACTGCTTGCTTCGAAACTCCTAAATAAAGAAAAAGCCTTTCGTTGCCGAGTGGCTTCGACAAAAGAGGTGGAGAAGACAAGTATCGTTTGAGTTCTTTCAATGCTTCCTCGCAGGCTGGAGTTCATTCAAAATTCTTCGCTTTCTTCAAGGTGGAGAAGAATAGGAAACTTTTGTCGGTTGACTTTGAAATGAATATATTCAGTGCAGTAATTATTTCAGCTAGTCGCATGATGTCTTTAGGATTGGTAGGAGAAGGAATGTCGAGTATAGATTTGATCTGGCTTGGATTGGCCTCTATCCCTCGTCGCGTAACCATGTATCCAAGAAATATTTCTGAAGCGACACCAAATGCACATTTCGTAGGATTCAATTTCATGCCATACCTCCTCATTGTGTCGAATGCCTGTTCCAAATGTGATAGATGTTGTTTGGCTTCTAATTATTTCACCAGCATATCGTTTATGTAGACCTCCATTGTTTTCCCAATTTGTTGAGAAAACATTTTGTTTACTTTAGACGCTGGTTTTCGCCCGAGGTCTACAATCGAGATTTCGTGAGGATGAGGCACTAGTGATCCTGCAAAACAAAGATGCAGAGTGAGCGGGAGTACTGCCCACCGGTGTGGTGGGTGCCGGGGGCACTCCGACGCCCAAGTCAGTAAATGAACAAAGGTAGTTGTAGATGGAAGGTCAAGGTTAGATGCTACCTTGAACTCCGTTGAATGCCGTGAGGGCGGTAAGTGGCAGGAGTGGCGAGCTTGGGGATGTCCCAAATCTATGGGTAGGAGAGCCAGACGTTCAATCCCCTCCTATTGGAAACTCATTTCCTATATATACATGCTTAAGTTACATGTGCCTTTATTTCCATTTGATTGCTTGTCCGTTGGGTCGTGATAACGGTCGACTTCATGAGGGGAGTTTTATTTGTATTTGCCCGTTGTTGGCTGGCAACTGTTGAATTTATGAATGGTGTTTATGAACTTTAGGCGTTACGTGGGCCGGCCTCTGGATGGTCCTTCGGTTATGGGTGTTGGTGTTCATCGGGCCTGGGCCGACATTATGTCTTTGGGGTTTGATTAGGAGGCTTCAGGGGTGCGTCCAGTATTGGGTCTGAAGTAAAATGACGAAACTACCCATGGACCAAATTTGGCCCAAACAGTTTGTCTCCTACTCTCTAAGTCAAGAGTCATTGGCTTGGAGAGTACTTGACGCATGTGTCGCCTGGGACGAGGCCATATTATGTAGCTGTACTCGAGCGTTAATGCTGCCTACTAATTGAACCAAACGAATGTCAAGTTATCAACTTGAGTCTACAAGAGCCATTGGAGAAGTACCCAATCGTTTGGACCCGATGAAGGTCAGTATATCAGTCATACGACATGTGCCCTCCATGTCTACAAGTTGACTCGAAATGAGTCTATGGGGGATGTCCCCGGTCGACTGGACTTGATAAGTCCAGGAGGATATGAGTCATACGACATGTGTAATCCATGTCTACAAGTTGACTCGAAATGAGTCTATGGGGGATGTCCCCGGTCGACTGGACTTGATGAGTCCAGGAAGATATGAGTCATACGACATGTGTAATCCATGTCTACAAGTTGACTCGAAATGAGTCTATGGGGGATGTCCCCGGTCAACTGGACTTGATGAGTCCAGGAAGATATGAGTCATACGACATGTGTAATCCATGTCTACAAGTTGACTAGAAATGAGTCTATGGGGGATGTCCCCGGTCGACTGGACTTGATGAATCCAGGAGGATATAAGTCATACGACATGTATTAATCCATGTCTAAAACTTAACTCGACATGAGTCTATGGGGGTTGTCCCCGGTCGACTGGACTTGATGAAGCCATGAATATATGTCAACGACATGAGTAGTTCATGTCTATAATTTGACTCGACATGAGTCTATGGGGGTTGTCCCCGGTCGACTGGACTTGATGAAGCCAGGAATATATGTCATACGACATGAGTAGTTCATGTCTATAATTTGACTCGACATGAGTCTATGGGGGTTGTCCCCGGTCGACTGGACTTGATGAGTCCAGGGAGATATAAATCATACGACATATGTAATCCATGTCTACAACTTGACTCGACAGGAGTCCATGAAGATATAAATCGTACGACATGTGTAATCCATGTCTATAACTCGACTCGACATGAGTCATCTGGGGGATGTCCCCGGTCGACTGAACTTGATGAGTCCAGAAAGATATAAATCATACGACATGTGTAATCCATGTCTATAACTCGACTCGACATGAGTCATCTGGGGGATGTCTCCGGTCGACTGAATCAAATGACAGTCAGAGAAATCTTCATGCTTCTAGTTACCAGATGTGATGGGGTCTAAGCAAGTTTTCATTCTACTACTCACGAGTAAGGTATTTCACAGTCTACACTCCGTTTGAAGGTCCAAGAAAGTCAACATACTCATGAAGAATGCAAATGGGAATTTGAACACTCTATTATACCTGATGAAGGTACATGGATGCGCCTACACACTCCGGCCATGATGAAGATTTATGAGGGTCTTCATTTCTCATTCCTCATGATCTAAACATGAGTCAATGACGGTCTTAATTCTACTAGACCTGATGAAGGTCTACAAGGGTCTTTCTTCTCATTCTACATGACACGTAGTCTGAGACCATATCGTCTGAGGACGATCAGACTACAGTCGAATGAAATTAATGAAGGTCCACGTAAATCCTTACTCTATCTGTCCTGATGGAATTTACAACTGATGATAATCCATCCTTGTATGAATGGATGAGATGACAATCCATCTTGCTGTACATTGAATACAATCTTTCTAAGTCGTATGAGAGAGAAGAAAATTTTTCCATGTTCCATGGAATTGTTGGCCATCCATTTTGTTGTTTAGAAATTGAATGAGCAAAATGTTTTATCATCCCGTCATGTCGAGTGAGACCACACGGGATGGTACTACAAGCCCTTGAAGTTAAAAATAGTTTGGAATAAAGAAAGAGCTCCACTTGACTACTATTGGATGGTGTCGAGTGGACTTTGTGCCAAACTCTATTATGTATTGTCGAATGAGTAGGAGAAAAGTAGATTAGGCGACTTTAATTTAGCCCTATTGTCGACAATTTTAACGTTTGAATGGCTTATGGCTTCTATCTAGCTTGCTGAGGCCTTCCAACGTGACCATGGCCCATGGAGCGTGAGGATGGAGTGGGCCTGTGTGATGGGCTTATTGTGATGCGCTATTATGGCCCGGAAAAGTATAACCAGCCTACACTTGATACGACAAGTACACTTCTACTCAATTACGTGCTCCACTTTACAAGATCGGCTTAGTACTTCAGATCGACAAGATGAACTTCAGACTAAGCTCCGCTGCTGCCTGCTTCCATACCTGAATGCGCCGCGCAAAGACGATGTCGCACCAGAGCCTCAACCTGAGACGAGACTGTCTGATTTCATCTCCGAAAATACCGAGCGAAAGTACAGTTGCTCGCTCTCGGGGCCTTCAAGTGTCGAATCTATATCTGAAGAAGACTCGGAGGAAGTTGAACCTCAAAACGATGTCGTACGAGAATCTCAACCCAATATTCAATTTGTTTATAGAATCTGTCTCCTCTGATGACCTAACGGCCCGGACAAAAAATCCCCAAAATGAGTTCTCTACAGGCGTGAGAGCTGACTTGAAGGCGCTGTCAGAGGAACCGATTGTCGCTGCTCTCTCTGGAACCGATTAGAGCGTGAAGGCTCATTGGAGAAGCGTGACTCGACATACGGTCGGATGAGCTGATTGTTGCTTTTCTGCAATGAATTCGGGCGTGATGGGTTATTGGAGAAGCGTGGCTTAGGCGATGTTGGTTTCAATTTATTCATTTGCTTTGGAAGCCCCTCCTTGCAACCATCGATGTGGGCAATTTTGTGTTTTATTTCAATTGTTACTTGGGTTTTGACTGGAACTTGGTTTGAAATTTGTTGATACGATGGTCGTGGGGGCTGGACGCCCAATAGGTAAGTAGTCGAGTCCCATGGTAGAACTGTTTCGACAGCTTCTGGTGCCCAGAGCAGTTGCTGAATTGCAGTTGATGGAGCTGCAGGCTTGGGATTTGGATCGTCGAATGTGTTTTCCGGATGTGTCGTCTTCACCTCCTGGAATTGTGATTGGTTCTGGTTCTGTTGGGGGAGAGGAACTCATTACCGTGAAAGGATATGGTAAGGATCCCATTCAATTGTCCTCAAGCGACGACAAATTGCTCTGTTCCTACGATGATATCAGCTTTGATTTGGGTATCTATGGTGTTCTGATGGGGATACTGATTAAATTTGGCCAACCCAATCGCCTCTTTCACTTCATCAGAATGATGTAATTGCTTGTCTATTTTAAGTTCTTTTATAGTTTTCTTTCGTGAGAATAGGAATTTTGATTATGCAATTCAATAGTCGAGATTGGCTTGTTTTAATAAATTTTGTTCCTGTTAAACCTGCTTGTGTTATAACATGGGGTATCTAAGCAAAGTTATGGGATTTTTTGATAAAATGCGTAATGGAGAAGGGTTGAAGCCTACATTTTATCAATACAACTTGTTACTTTGTGGTCTTTGTAATAGATAACGAATTATGGAGTTGGAGTCTTGCATTATAGAAATGGGGTCACAGGGTTTCTTTGTGGATATGGTGATGTATATACCTTTTTTTTTTTGAGTAGCGGGTATTGCATTCTTGAGGTGATGAGAAATGGTAATGCGAATTTATTTCTGAATGCTAAAGAGAGGTAATGATCCGGAGACATATACTGGTACCACATCAAAGTGAATACACGGCAAATCACAATGCTAGAATTGGTGAAGTTGTAAGAGGATTTTCACTCTACCAGTCATCCTTGAAGCCTTCACTTACAATTCAAGACCTGAAGAAGGTCCACCATGCTACAATGGAATGAACTTGATGAATGTCATTAAGGTCATCTACGAGTCTATTGCCGAGTGGACTTGACTACTGGAGTTAACGAAAGTCCAAGGTCATTATTCCTGACTTCTCTAGTTCTGAAGAGGGTTTGGTTCCTCATACTACCATCTTACTCTACAGACCTAACAAAAGTAATTGAGAGTCTATCGTCGAGTGGACCTCATGGAGTTTCAAAATAATTTCACCCTAGCTACTAGACGAAGGTTGGTCGATTGAACCTTTTATGTCCTCTGGGAGAGATAACAACCATCCCACGTAGTATGATAAATCTTAGGCATGAATTGTTTTTTTCTAATGGCACCCTAGTCAAGCTAAGTCTTATTCTATCTCATGTCAAATGGGATTTTAAACAAGTGTCAGGTCTCATACGTGGAATGTCGAGTGAAATATTTGCTAAATACTAAACTATCATTTAATGTCGATTGTGACAAGTTGTGTGTAGTATTGTTGATTGGGATATTTCTAACAAGTCTTATGTCATACATTGAAAATGTCGATTGTGTCATTCATTACAGTTACCTAGTTTTAAATATAGTGTTGACAGAGACACCCATAACAAGTATCATATCATAACAACTACTATAAGCCTCGTACCTTAGTGATGTCAACTGAGACATTCTTAAAAAGTGTAAGCCATACCTGGAAAGGTTGATAGGGATGTCCACGCCCAGTCTTCACCCGAGTACTGTCGACCGAGACAATCCTTATGCCAAGTTCATTACTCCATCATACGAGGTGAATGATAAGGAGAATGGTTCCATTGAAAGGATGCATTTAGCTCCTGATGTTGGTCCACGAGACTCTAGTCGAATATAGTCTGAATTTGATGACAATCCATTTATGTCTTATGAAGGAGACATGAATCATCTTAACATCGTCTGAAGAAGGTAACGCTTCTTTCACGTAGTCTGGAAGTGACGACAATCCTCTTACGTAGTCTAAAGGGAATGACATCTTATCTATGCCATCTAGATAGAGTAGGTGATGATCATCCTAAGCAGTCTTGAATAGATGAAAATTATGGAGAATACTTCTTGGTTGATTGGGTATGCTGGGGGTTAAGAGGGTATTCTTATATCGATCGGAGGGAGAGTGTAAAATGGTTCAAATGATGGTCCAGATATGTCGATTGATAGGATCATAGATGGAGAGATCTTTGCATGCTTTGAATCGCCAGGGCCCCACGGTGGGCGCCAAATTGTAGACGCTGGTTTTCGCCCGAGGTCTACAATCGAGATTTCGTGAGGATGAGGCACTAGTGATCCTGCAAAACAAAGATGTAGAGTGAGCGGGAGTACTGCCCACCGGTGTGGTGGGTGCCGGGGGCACTCCGACGCCCAAGTCAGTAAATGAACAAAGGTAGTTGTAGATGGAAGGTCAAGGTCAGATGCTACCTTGAACTCCATTGAATGCCGTGAGGGCGGTAAGTGGCATGAGTGGCGAGCTTGAGGATGTCCCAAAGCTATGGGTAGGAGAGCCAGACGTTCAATCCCCTCCTATTGGAAACTCATTTCCTATATATACATGCTTAAGTTACGTGTGCCTTTATTTCCATTTGATTTCTTGTCCGTTGGGTCGTGATAACGGTCGACTTCATGAGGGGAGTTTTATTTGTATTTGCCCGTTGTTGGCTCGCAACTGTTGAATTTATGAATGGTGTTTATGAACTTTAGGCGTTACGTGGGCCGACCTCTGGATGGTCATTCGGTTACGGGTGCTGGTGTTCATCGGGCCTGGGCCGACATTATGTCTTTGGGGTTTGATTAGGAGGCTTCAGGGGTGCGTCCAGTATTGGGTCTGAAGTAAAATGACGAAACTACCCCTGGACCAAATTTGGCCCAAACATTTACCATACGTTGATAAGTAGCTCCAGTATTTTTGAGGCCGAATGGCATCACCTTGTAGCAATAAATGCCTCTGTTGGTGACAAAGGTTGTCTTCTCTTGGTCGCATGGATGCATGAGGATCTGATTGTAGCCTGAATACGCATCCATGAAACTTAACAATTCATGGCCTGCGGTAGCATCCACCATTGAATCAATATGAGGCAAAGAGAAAGAATATTGGGACATGCTTTGTTCAAATCTGTGAAGTCGATGCAGACTCGCCATTTCCCATTCTTCTTTCGTACTATCACCACGTTAGCTAACCATTCTGGGAATTGGACCTCCCTAATGGCTCCATTTTGTAGCAATTTCTGGACTTCTTTATCAATGATCTGATTTCTCCGAGGTGAACTTTCTTATTTTCTGTATGACAGGAGGATAGCTTGAGTCCACATGGAGTTCATGGGTGATTAATTCTGGGTCGATCCCGGTCATATCTTCATGAGACCAGGCGAAGCAATCATGTGTTTCATAACAAAATCAATTAAGTCTGCCCGTAGCTGGGGTCTAGATTAGCCACAATCTGTGTTTTATGGTCATTATATGCGGGTGAATTTCGACTTCGTCGAGCGCCTCAATATTCGGTAGGTCTGGTGATGACGCACCAGATCCTTTCATTAATTGCTATGTTGACTGAGGTTTTTCTTTTAAAGTCGTTTGGTAACAACTTCTAGAAGCAGATTGGTCCCCTTTAATCTCTTGGACTCCCCATCATGTAGGGAATTTAAGTACTTGATGGTAAGTTGATGAGACTGCCCTCATCTCATGGATCCAAGGTCTGCCAACGATCAAGTTGTAGGCTGAGGGACAATCGAGGACCAAAAATGAAGTCAACTTATTGATTCCTCCCGCATAGACTGGAAGAATTATCTCTCCAATGGTGAATTTTGTTCACCGCTGAACCCGATAAGAACAGTTGACTTCCTGTTGATCTTTTCTATCTCGGTTCCCATGTCGGAAAGTGCTGCCCTGAAGATGATATTTGCTGACGAACCTGTGTCGACTAAGATTCTTTTGACCATAAAATTTACAATCTGTAATGAGATTACCAGCGCGTTGTGATGTGGATTCATTCGACTGAAATTGCTGTCGTCTGAAAATTCAATTGCAAGGTTTGTACACGTCTCCTCTATTGACATAGTCGAATGGAAAAGACCCATTGTTGCAACTCTGGCATGTCGTTTCGCTGCTGAGTATGAAATACCACTAACTTCAGAAGCACCGGAAATAAAACTTACATTATTGTTGATTGGTGGTGGTGGTATGAGGCCATCATCTTTATCATTTCTCCTGGCCATTGTAGCCTTGCCCTTATCTGTGAGCAATTCCTTCAAGTGCCCTTTATTCAGCAATTCCAATACTTCCAATCTCAGAGCCACACAATCTACTGTCGTATGGCCATAATCTCGATGAAACTCACACCACTTTTTGATATCTCTCTTGACTGAATAATCTCTGGAGCGTGGGGGCCACCTTACTTCGCTTCCCATCTTCTTGAGTACCGAAACCAGTTTCCCTGGGGAAATAGTAAAATTGTAGTCAATGAGTCTCTCCCTGTTAGCAGATTTGTCTTGTCCCCTGAATGGCAATGGTTGACGCTTGAAGTCCCGGTTGAAATGTTGATGCATTTTCTGATGATCATTCCTGTCTGTTGGCCGTGGTGCTTTGTTGGGAAATTCTTTGCGCCGTTTAGTAATATCTTAAGTACTAATGTTTTGCAAACCAGAAGAATTCTCTTTTCTTTTGTTCCTCTTGTCTTCTTCCCATCTAATTTCAATTTGGGCTCGAGCCATGGCTTGATCCATCATGTAGCATCGGAATTTAGTGAGTTTCTTGTAAAGTCCATTTCTGAATGCTTCTACTGCAGTAGGTTGATGGAGGTCCATGATAGTTATCCTTTCTTTATTGAAGTGAGCTACGTAGCTTCGTAAAGATTCACCTTTCCTTTGTTGGATGACATAAAGGTCGTTTGAAGTCTTTTCAATCTTGCAAGAACTCACGAAATGCTCTACAAATTTGTCTGCCAGATGTTGGTATGACCCAATGGACCTATGGGAGATTGATGAACCAAGTTAGGGCTAGACCAGCCAATGTCTCCCCAAATCCTCTGCACATTCCAGCCTCCCACTGTCGAGGGGTTAGGCCTGTTGACATCATTTTATATTTTAATGGATGATGTGGTCATCTGGGTCAGTCGACCCATCATATATTTTCATATCTAGAGGGCTGAATTTCCTTGGCAATTCTATAGAGGTGATAGTCTCAAAAAATGGTGTATCAGAAATTGTCACAGCTCTAATTTTCCTCTTTGGTAGTTTAACGTCTGGTAGACTGGACAATATTGCTTCTTTGAACTCTAACATTTCTTTGCGCATGTTGGAGGTGACTTCCTGAGCCTGGTTGGCTGGGGAAATTGGCAGAACTGTAGGATTTCTAAGATGGTCGCCTGGAGAAGGATCATCATTTGCCACATCGTTGAATGTCTCCAAAAGATTGGATGGAACTATATCATTGTTGGCATCGTCCGGAGAATCACGTTGTTGAGAGGTGGAAGAGATTAATTCTAACTGCTTCCGAAGGTTTGTATTGGAGCTTCGCATGGTCAAATTCTCCTCCTCCAAAGTTCGTAATCATTCTTGTAGCATAGTTATTTGGGCTGCAATTGGATCTGGTGTCAACTCGCTGCTTGACGCCATGAATGACAGTTAGAATTGTAGACCGTGAAATCTTTAGCTTGCTATAAATCGCTAAGGCCCCACGGTGGGCGCCAAATTGTGGATGCTGGTTTTCGGCCGATGTCCACAATCGAGAATTTATAGGTTGGGGGCACTAGTGATCCTGCAAGACAAAGTAGAGTGATCGGGAGTAGACTACCCACCGGTGTGGTGGGTGCCGGGGGCACTCCGACGCTCAAGTCAGTAGTATGAAATGAGCTGTAAATATGTAAAGTGTAAAAGTAAGGCTTATTATTACCTTGACTTTCTTTTGGTGGCCGTGAGGGCGGTGACAAATGTTTTTGGAAATAGAAAGCTCTCAGAACTTGTGTCAGAGAATAAAAGCTTGTAATAAGGATCCGAAGCCTGCCTTGAACCCTGAGTTATCTTCCATTTTATAGATCTGAAAAGAGATTACTTTGTAGCTGTGATAAAAGCTGGCAACAGACCTACAACGTGCTGACATTTCTGGCTAAAGGACCCACAACGTGCCTTGGATCTAACTTTCGGCGCTGCATGTGTTTGTGTTTAGAAAAAGAGGAAATAGTTAGTAACAATTGTGTTTTATGCTGTCTATTTATTTGGCTTTATATTTGTAGCGTTATGTACCGATGGAATAAGGTCTTTTGGGCTGGGTTTTCCAATATGGTGTTTAAGGGCCAATATTTGTGGGCTTTTGGTATTGAGTTTGACGTGAAAAGACGGTTTTACCCTCGGGTCCAAATTTGGCCCGTACAGTGATGAAATCTCATAAAGCATTGTTCTAAATTATTTAGTTAACTGAATATTTTTCTTAATGTTTATCTCTTCATCAATGACACTACTAGTCATATTTGGTATCCAATACCTATAGTTGTCGTGTTGTGAGAATCAATATTCTCTACACATAACTATATACATCTCATTTATTTAGCTTTATAATTTACCTTCAACTATTCACAATAATTGCAAATAATTGATTAGCAAATGTGTCAAGCACATTACCTCTAAAGGCCACTAATGCCAAGAAACTTCATTATCAGATAAACAATACATAATGAGATTTTCTTAATGCCAGGAAGAATCTCGAGACATGAACTAATTCACGTCAATTCTTACCGCACAAGAAACTGTTATCTCTAGATAATTATATCCTAAAATAGATATCTATTTAGATTACCTATCGTGACTTAGTAACTAAGTCATTAACTATCTTGATTTTCAAGAAAATCAGAACAATAGTTCCCGATGGTTTTGACTAATCAAACAATATCCTAGCCTATTCATAATCTAGAACCTATTCTAGAAATCTGTAACCATAAGTGAAGTCAGAAAACATATATATAAATATGCATGCAGTGGGTTAGAAGTTTAATTCTATATACACAATAAAATAAAGGAAACATAAGCGCCAATATCCATAATATTACACACTGCCTTAGTTATGGATTTTTAACCCATCAGTGGCTCCCACTACTTTACATAATATTGTAATCCCCAACGGAAAACGGAAATCCAATAATTAAATTGAATTCCATAGTGAGAATTGGACCCCATGAATATATTTTGACTCACAACTTTGGCACATTCTCGCCTACGTATATTCACAGGTAGACAACTCGTTATCAATCACACTCACTGTGACTCCTGATTTTGGTCATGACCGTTTCTCGTTATGACAGCTTTGGCACATTCATAAGGAGGCGTATCAAGGCTTCACTTGTCAGTGACAAACTCAAGCTACCGATGTAGTCCTGACAGCTTTGGCACGTTCAGGATTTCCAGTTTCACTTGAATTTATCTCTTATTATATAAGTTCTACCGGTATAAATGAACTACCATCAGCCATAACTGCACAGTTTTGGCACGATACAACTACAACATCAGGAAATCATTTGCATCTGTACTGACAAGGCGGACCAAGAAACAAGTATTCCTAATACTAGTTACTTTTAACGCCTTATTTAAGCGGGGATATTCCTAATGAAGGTTTTACTCTACATAAAATGTAGATTTATAATCTAGATCAATTTCTCAAAAATTTAATTCTACCTGGGAAAGCATAACTTAACTTAACCGTTAAATCTGCGTTATGTTTTCCGTTAACATAGAACCAAAAAGTTAAAAAAAATATATAAATTACATGCATATGCAAATATCAAAATTGGATTATATACCATATATCAAGCATGACAAATATAATGAATGAAGGATCAGACCTGCTCTGATACCATTTTTGTTGGGGTCTTAGCGCAGGCGCATCGAAAGTGCGCGGTTCGGGCGAAATCGTAACTTTAAAACTTTTAAAGTTACCAAATAAATTATTCATTATCCAATATGAATAATTCATTCATATTTAACCTAAACATATTTATTCGATATCAAATAACGACATAAATAAGTTAGAAATACTACGAAACTTTTACGAAAATATTTTTCCGCAAAATACCATAAAACGTATTTTTGTCCGAACCGACCAACCAACACACATGAGGGCTGCCCAGGTCAGCTCCAATAGTGCTTGGGCAGTTCATGGGCTGCCCCAACAGTGAAAAATTCACTGTTTGGACAGCGGACACCTGGTAAGCCCAAAACTCACCCGATAATGCCGTTTTTCGCCGTTTTCGCATATTTCAACTCCGAAATAATTTATGGCAATTGTTCCAACACCCAAAATACATCCAATATATTTATACAACATAATTTTCATAACCAAAATCACATAAATTCCAGATCTGATTTGGTAACCAAAAATATCATTTTTCATGCTTTAAATCCAATTGTTTTCAACATTAATCATATTAATAATTACACCAAACAAAGTCACCACAAATGAAGAACTCAAGAAAAATTCTAGGAGTTATAAGAGTGGTCATAACACTCTAGAATGGCAAAAAGTCATCAAATGATAAAATTGAACTATTATTACACTAATATCATTCAATTAAACTCCACACATGCATATAGCCTCCAAATCCATCCTTCAAATCAAAAAGCCCCAAAATCTAAGAAATGAAGAAACCCTAGAACTTGTCTAGATGCTCAAGAACAAGAAACAAACTTTCTAAGTTTAAGAGTTATGAAGATTACCTCCAAATCTCCTAAATTCCTTAATATTTTTCTTGATTTTCTTCAATTTCTTCCTTAATTCTTCAAACAAATTTTTGGGTGCTTTTCACTAAAGAGGTTCGGCCATGGAGTCTTAAGAAATGAGAAAAGAAAATTTTCCACTTTAAATACCAAGCCAAAACTGACTTAGGGGTAAAGGAGGGGTATTTTGGTCATTTGGTCAATTAAACTAATTAAATAATAATAATAAGCTTTAAGTTGACAAATCCAATTTGTATACTTCAAGCTTAAAAGAATCATGCCACATGTAACCAATAATAATCAAACATATTACATAAAAATTATGTAATATTGAAATAATTTAATTATCTAGATATTTAACATTTAAACATCTAAATAATTAATTAATGCGATTATTATTTATATGTATTTTTATTTACATTAAATAACAAATACATATATTAATGACATGTGTCAAAATCTCATTTGACAATTAATTAATATGTATCAAATCAAATCTTGTATCAACTACAAATACACATTAATTATTAATTGACCGAAATGCCCATAATGCATGTATTTTCGTTTAAACGATTAAACGATACGAATTAACTCATTTAATTTGGTGAAGTATTATGAATAATCTTATATTATTCATAACGCGTTTCCCAAGTGCTCAACGAGTACACTTTATATTGTGGGACTCTCTAAGTTTAGGTTTATTCGTCACAAAATCTAATTTCGTATCCATAATTCACCCACTCATGAATTATGACGACCACATATAATCTCGCTAAACTATGCAAATTGAGGTCATTGCATACGTATAATCTCTCTATCACAGGCTATCAATATTATACTGGGATATAGATAAGAACGTCAAATCCCTAAGGTATTATATAGTCGACTTTTAAATTTACAATCTCTAAATAACACTCGGAACTCGCTTTCGAAGTATACCACGACCATGGATTTACTAGATCCCAAATACATACATGATACCTATGCCCTGTATACAGGACTGACGGATTCTATCTGATACTCACAGGATATCCTGAGCATCAGTCCACACCCAACGAACAGACGGAGGTCTGATCTAAATAGATCGGTGACGTGACTGCCATCAAAGTGTGGAGGATAACTCATATATCCACAGTGGTATCTCAAGTCGAAGGACCACTATGCTACTCGACTCGAGAATATTCCTATTGACGTTGGTGTACCATCTATTAGGAAATCTTCGGTGAGTCGTTCAGTGTTTATCAAATAAACACCTACATGTCTATATGAGTCTCCCAAGACTCATGGTTCATTGGGATAAACCATCAGACCGAGTCTCGATATACGACATGTACTTGTCTCAGCGGATTTTACTAACCGACCCGTGTCAGTAAATCTTGACAGGAACTTTATTTGATAATATACTTATAGTAATGACACTCCCAATGTCAATTACAAACTAATTTGTAACTGCGCAGTACAAAATATATTATCGGGTCTTTGTCTAAGATATACATATCACTAAATCAAATAGTTTCAATCTAATCATAATTAGATCGAATATGTATATAAAAGCAATAAGTATTACCATAAATAAGTAATATTATTGAAAAAAAGAATTGTTCGTATTCATGAATCGAACATAAATACGATCCGGATTGGAACTCCGAGCTCCAACCCTAAATGATACCTATCGGAGTGTTAGCAACCACTTAAATAAGTAAATTTAGCCTGATTCTGTAGTATGTTTCTTAGTCCATTTCTAATCTTGTTTATCAAATGTAGATCATCGCAAGAATCATAATTTTCTTCGCTAGAGTAATTCGTGCTAGTCAAATTCTAAATCAATGAGTGGCCTTTTAACTGACTTTCATTTTGTTAATTTTCATATCAGATTTATTTTTACGTTTTAGGGCGTTAGATGGTTTTTATTACAGTTATTTCATGAAAGTTTATGATTTAAGTTATGTTTGAGAAATAAACATTTTCAAATTATGATTTTATGGTTTTCAAGGCATGGGGGAAAAATCCACCTCAGTATGTAACTAGATACAAATATGGAATAAATGGATAACATGTGCACATGTAGAGGACTGGGGGGATGGCGATACGTAATGCCCCCGATCCTAGTTCAGGACTAGGGATGACAGATGCCCATAGATCCTAGTTTTAGAACTTGGATGGTAGCATAGATCCACACCCTCAGTTCTAGTTTTAGGGTCATGAGTGGCATGCTTTGGGAGATGACGATACGTAACGCCCCAAAGTCATGGATTTACATTCCTGACACTAGTTAGGCGTATGGGGGATGACAATACGTAACACCCCCATACGTCAGGTTTTCAGAGACAGAGACCGGTTTTCAGAAATAGTTTTTATTTCAGATACAGATTTTAGAAAAGGATTTTCCATAAAGGAAAGTTTTCAGAAAGAACAGTTTTATAAGAAACTTTAAAAAAAGATAAGTTTTACAGAAAGAGTTCTGGCGAGATTTTCAGAAAGAAGCCCGAAGTTTTCAAGCAGAAAAGAGTTTTCATATAAAACTATTCCTTGAAATTAGTTTTAGAACCAAATATTTTTATAAAAATATTTCAGTTTTTGTCCACTCATTTAGATCGTACAACGGTCTAACCTCACACTCACAGTTTTTTATTTTGTAGGTTCATGGAGGACAAGCTCGGGAGGATGATACTGATGGCAGTCACTAGGGAGTTGGTCCACCAGGTCAAGTCAGGTATTAAGTCCAGTTCAGTCAGAGTCAGAGAGTGTCTTGTAACATGTATGTTATACAGTGATGGTCATATGTACATTGCATTATAGAAGTTATTGTCATTGTTGAAATGTGTGTTTAATCAGAG
>SKCR01050320.1:0-39282 GCA_019454045.1 Zanthoxylum bungeanum
CCTATCGGGCGGGGGTAGCCATAATTAGAACTTAAACTTAATGAATCCAGGTAATTTGGTTGACATAGACATATGGTTCAATTGGGTTAAGCTGGGTATTTGCGTCTGACCATCGACAGAGGCTTTCGCATAATTTCGTGTTCTAGGTTAGTAAACCGATATATTACACAAAAATGAAATAACCACTTCATCTTTAAAATGATATTGGAAGAAATCACAACCCTGGATAGTTTTATAAATTTGAATTTTCCTCAACCCACTTTTGCGCAATTTTATTTACTTTTTTTTTAAATTTAAAATCATCACCATTCCCAATCAATCAATCAACCTATTAGATACTAGTAATCATTTGACCTCATAAAATTAATAGATTAGGTATTAAGTCCTCGTGGGATCGATATTTTTTATAATACTTGAACGATACGTGCGCTTACATTATACGCGTGTTATTACGCACCGGTCAGACATCACACGCAATACATTACGATTCTCAGTATACCCAGAAG
Source organism: Zanthoxylum bungeanum (assembly GCA_019454045.1). NCBI lineage: Eukaryota > Viridiplantae > Streptophyta > Magnoliopsida > Sapindales > Rutaceae > Zanthoxylum > Zanthoxylum bungeanum. The sequence goes on from SKCR01050320.1 coordinate 507, forward strand.
AGGCGTACACAGAACCTGTTAAAGCCTGGATGACCAAAACCAAAGTATATTGATTTTCGCTAGTATTAGCGATGCAAGTCTCAGGTTAAGACCAAATACACCTACCCTGATTTGGACTCCAATAGACACAGTGTCATACTACCAATTTGTCTTAGTTATGTTTACCGATGATACGGAAACAGCATCGCTCTGGATAGACCCCTCGAGGCCCATATCAGTATCAATTTTGGGCGAGGCCCATATCAGTATCAGTCTGGGGGCGAGGCCCACATCAGTATCAGTCTGGGGGCAAGGCCCATATCAGTATCAGTATGGGGGTGAGGCCCATATTAGTATCAGTCTGGGGGCGAGGCCCATATCAATATCAGTTTAGGGCGAAGCCCATATCAGTATCAGTCTAGGGGCGAGGCCCACATCAGTATCACTCTGGGGGCGAGGCCCATATCAGTATCAGTCTGGGGGCGAGGCCAATATCAGTATCAGTTTAAGGCGAGGCCCATATTAGTATCATTTTAGGGCGAGGCTCAAATCAGTATCAGTCTGGGGGCGAGGCCCATATCAGTATCAGTCTGGGGTTGAGGCCCATATCAGTATCAGTTTAGGGCGATGCCTATATCAGTATCAGTCTGAGGGCGAGGCCCATATCAGTATCAGTCTAGGGGAGAGGCCCATATTAGTATCAGTTTATGGCGAGGCCCATATCAGTATCAGTCTGGGGGCGAGGCCCATATCAGTATCAGTCTGGGGGCGAGGCCCATATCAGTATCAGTTTAGGGCGAGGCCCATATCAGTATCAGTCTGGGGGTGAGGCCCATATCAGTATCAGTCTGGGGCTGAGGCCCATATCAGTAACAGTTTTGGGCGAGGCCCATATCAGTATCAATCTGGGGGCAAGGCCCACATCAGTATCAATCTGGGGGCGAGGCCCATATCAGTATCAGTCTAGGGGCGAGGCCTATATCAGTATCATTTTAGGGCGAGGCCCATATCAGTATTAGTCTGGGGGTGAGGCCCACATCAGTATCACTCTGGGGGCGAGGCCCATGTCAGCATCAGTCTGGGGGCGAGACCCATATCAATATTAGTTTGGGGCGAGGCCCATATCAGTATCAGTCTGGGTGCGAGGCCCATATCAGTATCAGTTTGGGGCGAGGCCCCACGTCAGTATCAGTTTAGGGGCGAGGCCCACATCAGTAGCAGTTGAGGGCGAGGCCCATGTTAGTATCAGTTTTGGGGCAAGGCCCACAACAGTTTGAGGTCGAAGAACCGCTACATCGGTAATAGTTTCGGGAACAAGGCCTATGGAATAAAGCCCTCATTCAGTACAGTTCAGGAATAAAGCCCACATTCAGTGCATTTCGGGAACAGTTCCAAAGGGAATAAAGCCCACTTTCAACACAGTTCGGGAATAAGGCCCAGGGAATAAATCCCACATTCAGTACAATTCGGGAATAAAGCCCACATTCAGTGCAGTTCGGGAACAGAGCCTAAGGGAATAAAGCCCACTTTCAACACAGTTCGAGAATAATGCCCAGGGAATAAAGCCCACATTCAGTACAGTTCGGGAATAAGGCCCACAGTCAACATAATTCGGGAACAAGGCCCAGAGGAATAACGCCCTATCTTGACACAGTTCGGGAGCAAAGCCTAGGGGAATAAAACCCACTTTCAAAACAGTTCAAGAATAAATCCTAGGGGAATAAAGCTCTATCTTAACATAGCTCGGGAACAAAGCCTAGGGGAATAAAGCCCACTTTCAAAGCAGTTCGGGAACAAGGCCCAGAGGAATATAGCCCTATCTTGACACAGTTTGGGAATAAAGCCCAAGGAATAAAGCCCCCTCTCAGCACAGTTCGGGAACAAAGACTGTATTCAACGCAGTTCGGGAACAAAGCCCAAAGGTCAAAGCATCTCAGGATAACAAGTAAGTTAAGCAACAGCTGGCGAGCCAGGTAAGTAAAAATGCATGCATAACTTTGATAGGATTGTCATTGTCACACACTGCACAAGTCTCATCAAAGTGGGGGCGACTGTAGGCACTGCATTTTTGCACATAAGTCCCTATGATGAGTCTCATTTGGAGACACTACCTTTTAAGTGGAGGAAGTCACGGGAAACGGACGTCGGAAGGGAATCAATATTTTTGTTAGATTATATTCGCTTGTTTAGCTTCGGGTTCGCTTGTTTGACCTCCGTTTTAAAAACACACCAAGCTCATCTCACCCAAGCCCAATCCAAAAAATAATTAAAACATGTCACAAATTAAATCAAATTAAATTAAAACAAATTAAATTAAATTAAATTAAATTAATTAAATTAAATCCATAATTAAAATAAATCATTTCCAAAATTAAATAAATCACTCCCCAAATTTAATATATTACCCACCAAAATTATAAATATCATTTCCTTTAATAAACTAATTAATCATCTCCCTTATTAATTTGATTTATTTCCTTATTCAAACAAATCAATGCAAACCCTAATCCCCATACCCTCTCTCATTCACAGCAAAAAAACCACAAACAAAACCCTAAGACCTCCTCTCACCTCTCCTTTTCACGGCCACATAAAAAAAAATAGAACAACAAGAATAACAAACCTTAACTTCATCAGCCCCTCACACGTACTGACCATGCATATTTACGCCACAATAACCTTCCTTCATGCACTAACTCCACGTGAAAGCACAAACCTCTTATTCTTCTCCTAACCGACCAAACTGCCAAGACGCAGACCTGCTCCCCTCATGCACGCATAGCCACTATCTCACTCACCGACACAGACCAGCCTCCATTCGGTAATAACACCCAGCCCTCCACTCGGTAACAACACTCATAAACTCTACTTCACCCATCAACACTCATACTGCCTCACGCTTTAGCCTTCATTGATCAGCCCCTCATGCAGCCATACACTTCACGCACCTGCCTCACTAACGCACAAAGCAACGAAACCCTCACCACCACAAACTGCCTTACTGCCCAGCCCTCCTCACTGCATGCACACAGCCCTCACAAACCCTCACGGTCATCACCAAAAATCATCCCCTGATAGTGGCCAAAATCACCAAAACAGTGAACAAAAACTGCACTTTAAAATCCTTGAATAACCGCATAAAACAACAGCCCAATACCCCTCAAATTACCGCAAAATAGTCCCTTAACACACCTGAAACAGTGAGCAGAAAATAAGTAAAAAACTGCAGCAAAACAGCAGCAAAACGGAGTGAAAACAGTAGCTTGAGCAGTAAAACAGCGAGGAAAGACGTGGACCAGTGAACCAGACAAGTTGCAGAGCTTTAACCATTCCGAACCCAACAATTTGAGGTGTTCCCTTGCGAGGGGTGAGTGCGGCCTTAAATCATTTTCCTGGTTAACACCGGGTGGCGACTCTTTTATTCTATGGTTGAGTCCCCCGCGGGCTATTCCGTACTCCAAACCGGGCCGCGAGCCCGGAACAGCATGCGTCGCCCACTTTCGGTGTCTCACAGCGCTGTGTCAGGCCTACTGAACTCATAACTGACACATATTGTCAGAGGTGGACCCTCGGATCCCCATTCCCGTTGAACTTGGCCATATCCGGCATCTTGAACTGAGCAGGCAATTGTTCCTCAAAGGTCATCGCCTCATAGTCTAGCAACTCTTCATGTTTACCCTTCATTTTACGGGTAACTGTTTCAACCTGATCCCGAAGCTTCTGAAATTCTGCCTGAGACCCAATCACTCTGCCTGTTGTATACTCTGCCATGTCATCATCAAAAGCGGGGATGTCATCCCCTAACCCATTCGGAGGCTCCTCGCACCTCAGATTCTCAGAACTTCCCCCGGCACGGGGTAGAACCATACCAGCCACAACAGTAGTCAAGGCTTGCAACTGTTCAGTAATTTTGGTGAAACCATTTTCCAACTGATCTATCCGGGAAACCTCATTATCGGATGTACTCATATCTGTTACCGGTCTTTTAGTGACTCTTCCCTCTTTCCTAACCCAACAGGAATCTATAGAGGGTGTTAACATGATATATGTTTGCATGAGATGAATGAGATACAAGGAATATATCAACTCATTAAAATCTTCACGAAAATCGGCCCATCATCATTTTAGAAACTTTTGGGCTAACCGTCATAGGAGTGAATTCGTCCCAGTTTAAATGGCCCAACAAGTTCACATCTCATGGCAAGAAGTCCAACCGTATCCAAATGATAATGCTCCCAAACACAAACATATAATGGCCCATTGGCGTTTTAGGAGCTTTTTACCCAATCATCATAAGATACGTTATTGTCCCAGTTTAAATGGCCCAACAAGCCCATACCTCATGACAAAAGGTCCGAATGGATCCAAACGACAATGTTCCCAAACAAAAGCATACAGAAAAAATTTCTAAAGAGTGGCCCATCAACATTTCAGAAGCTTTTGGCCCAATTGTCATAGGATACAAACTCGTCCCAGTTTAAATGGCCCAACAAGTTCGCATTTCTGACAAGAGGCCCAACTGCATCCAAATGAGGATTGTCCACAAGCACAAGGAAATAGTTGCTATAGGCCATCAGACCCCGGTTTACGTGTGGGTTTGCGGGAGTGTAGACAAAGACTCTCGCTGGCAAAGGATTGCCCACAACTAGGTCTCCCCACTCAAGGGTTCAAGCGAACAAGTGAGCGCACCTTTTTTATACCTTACAGTACGTGCCAACGAGTTATGGTGTGTGACTAACTGTCAGATGGATTTCCCGTTGTAGATTCCCTAAAGGGAGGGTAGAGCGAGGCTCTCTTAATTACCCTAGCCTCTTAGGCTCTTATCACTTGGTGACAGGAATAAACAATGGGTCCTCCAAATTAGTCCATCACAATAGGCTACGAGTAAATGATTATCTAGGTGCCTTCACAGCTTTTCCTTATAGAAAGGTAGTAAATGAAGGAAGACACCAAACCATTACCCAGCCTTAAAAGTGCCTTTGATTAAACCACTTTTAACCCACAATAGACACGGTTAATTAACGCACAAATCATAATATTACAAGACATTATTTCGAGGCCGATTTTCTATCCCCACTGGAGTCGCCAGACTTTGAGAACACAGAAACTGGGTGACGCATGTTGTTCCGGGCTCACGGCCCGGTTGGAAGTATAGAGTAGCCCGTGGGGGACTAAACCGGAGAATGATGGAGTCGCCACCCGGTGTGAACCGGGACAAAGATTTAAGGCTGCACTCACCCCTCGCAAGGGAAGACCACAAACCATTGGGTCGGAATGGTCCCTTACTTATGCCACTTGTAATAAAATGATTTGTGCGATAATTCAACCAAGGCTAAGCAACATTTATTTCCAAGGTTAATTTTCTCCTAAGTTCGCATGCATAAGTACAAGCTCATATCTAAGTTTGCATATAACCTATGTCTAGATTTGCATTCAACATATTTGCATTTAATCTATTTTCCAATTTGCATATAACATATTTGCGTATAATCTATGTCCCAATTTGCATGCATAGAGATAAACGCGGCTAGCATACAATGTCATAAGCACATTACATTCGATCATAGGCATGCAAGTAGATAATAATTGTACACTCAAGCATGAAAGCAAATTGGAATAACGGTGAACATGCAATAGAACACGACAATCTCATGAACATACTTCGATCGTATAATGCGGAAAACAAAGAACAACCTAAACATAATGCAAATTCCAAATATAAAATAAATGACTAATCATGCTTGAAAATGAACAACTAAATAGGCTAAATCAAGCTTGAATACCATCTCATGAATACATCCAACAGATAAACGCAGGGATACAAATAATATGATTGATTACATGATATAAGAGAAATCACCTAAGAAGCAATTATGCATGACATGTGATGAAAATGACTCAGTTTAGTGTATGCGCGTTCGTGTAGCGTTCGTAAACGCGTTCGAACGGTAAACAGAAGGTTTCCGTTCGTATAGCGTTTGAGAACGCGTTCGAACGGGACCAGACCTGATGAATGAATAAAACAAAGAAAGTACGTGCGTGTTCACGTAGCGTTAGTAAACGCGTTCGAACGGTAAACAGAAGGTTCAAATTCGTATAGCGTTCGAGAACGTGTTCGAATGGAACCGGACCTGATGCATGCAACACATACATAGACAAACAAATCCACAATATAGGACCTCACGTGTCCGATTGAACTCATTCCCATCCAATGATGTGTACCTCGCCCGGCGCGACAAAGCATCGTGGTAAAGGATTTTAACCTCTCAAAATAGAGGACCTTTAATCCGACTTACTAAGCCCATGCGATAATAACACAATGCATATAAGAAATAAAGAAAACAACAATATCGGACTTCGTATACCCGATTGAACACATCTCACATTCAATCGAATACACATTGTCTTGCACGGTAAAGCATCGTGGTAAAGGATTTTAACCCCTCGGAATAGAGGACCTTTAATCGCACTTAATAAGCCCATGCGCTTTACTTCATCATTACTCAAAAAAATAACATGCAGAATTTAAATAACGGATAATAAACGAATCAAACAACATAAAACAAAATATGCGCCATTTACTCAAGTGGTACGTGGAGTTGTATCCCAAGTACATACCGCACTACCGTTCATTCGGATTCGGCTACGGAATTTGTCTGGGTTTCCATCCTATATACCACGAGAGGCGACACATTTTCCATTTTATTCAACGCCACAACATGCATCAATGAACGACTGTCATACGAAATAAATAACTAAAACAATTAAAAGATGAATAAAAATAAATATGAAGGGTGCCATCAGGTCTAACCTTTTATGTCGACTTTCGGAAGTACCGAACGAGGTCGTCGGAAGGGTGGATGCTCCGCAACTCCTCTGGTTCACTGATTCAACGTTTCCCTTCGCTGCTTCATTGTTCGGGCTGCTGTTTTCCCTTCATTCCGCTGCTGTTTTGCTGCTGTATTACTGCTGTATTTCGGACATTGTTTTTTATGTTTTTAGGCTACTATTTTGGATGTTTTTTTTAGGGTTTAAGTGCAGTTTTTTAGTAACTGTTTAGGTGATTTGGGGGTCATTTTAAGGTGTTTAGGCTACTGTATGGGGGTGTGATTTTCGGTTAATGTAAGGGTTATTCCAAGGGTAATTTTCGGTTAATGTAAGGGTTGTTTAGGGTGATCAGTTTCGGTGATGTAGAGGGAGGAGGGAATGAGAAATTTCTTGCTTCTCGTTATTGTCTTAGGCGTGAATTGAGAGCTCTTTTTTTGCTGTATATGCGTGAAAAGTGAGAGGACTTAAGGGTTGGAATAGCTTTGTTTTTATAGGCAAAGGGGATGGGTGAATCCTTACTTGATAAGGAAGGGATTTGGTGCATTAAAGGAGGATATGATTTGGTGTTAAACAAGGAAAATCAAAGATTGATTGGGGGACAAAATTTGGTTGGTTTAGGAAGTTAATATATTTAATTTGTTTTGATTAGGCATACAATTTGTTTAGTTTGGTATATAATAATCTTGATTGATTTTAATTAGGCTTGATTTTATTTGATATTTATTTTAATTTGGTATATGATTTTTAGATTTTATTTAATTCCCCATGTGTTAAATATGTGTTTTATTAATTTGGATGTGTTTTATGGGCTTTGGTGGGCTAATTGGGCTTGGGTGTGAGGCTAGCAGCAAAACTAGAAATACCGACAATCGCAATCTATTTGACGTTCGAACGTGGCCACGAACGAAAAATAGTAAACTTGTGAAATTAATCTGATGACGTACTTATTCTGAATTTCCCTTTCCGACGTCCGTTTCCCGTGACTTAAAAGGTAGTGTCTCCAAATGAGACTCATCATAGGGACTAATGCAAAAATGCAGTGCCTACAGTCACCCCCACTTTGATGGGACTTGTGTAATGTGTAACAGTGACAATCCTATCAAAGTTATGCAATGCATTTTCACTAGCCTGGCTTGCCAGCTGCCACCTGACTTGCCTGCTGTCTCGAACTGAGTTGATGATGCAGTGGACCTCGATCATGGGACGCATCCCAATAGCTGCAACCGACAATGGGGGCCTCGAACTTGGGACACGTCCCAATACCGCTGACAAAATGTGGGCCTCGACCCTGGGACGTATCCCGAAAATGATGATGCAGTGGACCTCGATCCTGGGAAACATCCCAATAGCTACAACCGACAACGGGGGCCTCGACCATGGGACGCATTCCAATACCGCTGAAAAAATATGGGCCTCGACCCTGGAACGCATCCTGAAAATAATGATGTAGTGGACCTCGATCCTAAAACGCATCCCAATAGCTGTAACCGACAACGGGGGCCTCGACCTTAGGACGCATCCCAATACCGCTGACAAAAGGTGAGCCACGACCCTGGGACACATCCTAAAACTGATGATGTAGTGGACCTCGATCCTAGGATGCATCCCAATAGCTGCAACCGACATATGTGTTGACGTGGGCCTCAACCCCGGGACGCATCCCCAAGACTGCTGCTAGTATTGATGTGGGCCTCGCCCCTTGGGATGCATCCCAAAACTACTGCTGGTATGTTGATACTTCTAATCGGCTTGTCTTTGTCGCCTTCTCTTTTCTTCTTCAAAACCTGTGAATACCAAACAAACACAAAATGAATGCCAAAATGTGTTACGTGTATGCATGCATGCATGAGTTTCCTTATCCCGTCGGGTTAGGCCTTCTGCCAAGTCTTCTCTCTCTCAGACAAAATATTGCTTCAATATGTCCACGTTGATCGGCTCAGTGAACTCGTTACCTTCCAAGTCTGACAGTTTCACTGCCTCATTTCCCATTACTTTCTGCACTATGTAAGGTCCTTCCTAGTTAGGCCTGAATTTTCCCCACGGATCTGTCGTCGACGGCCTTGACTGCTTAAGTACCAAATCATCTTTTCTGATTTTGGTGGGACGTACCTTCTTGTTGAATGCTCGGGCTAGTCTCTTCTGATATATCTGCATGTGATGAAAGGACTACATTCTCTTCTCATCCAGCAGTGCTAACTGACCAAACCTCTGTGCGGCCCATTCTTGTTCAGGTAACTCTATTTCTGCTAATACCCTCATTGACTGTATCTCAACCTCCACTGGCAGTACTGCTTCCATCCCGTAGACCAAAGAGTAAGGTGTGGCTCATGTCGCTGTTCTTACTGACGTTCTGTACCCCTATAAAGCATACGGTAGTTTGTCGGCCCAATCCATGCAGTTCTCTGTCATCTTGGCTAAAATTGTCTTTATTGCCTTGTTGGCTGCCTCAACTGCCCCATTTTCCTGCGGCCTGTACGGTGATGACTTATGATGGCCTATCTTGTATTTCTGTAGCATTGCCTTTTGTCTCCCTGGAACTGAACTCTGTTATCTGTAACCACATGGTGCGACATACCATACCGACAAATGAGATTCCGAGCTATAAACTTTGCCATCTGTTTCGCTATAACATTGCGGAATGACTCGGCTTCCACCCACTTTGAGAAATAATCTACTGCCACTACTATGAACCGATGCCTATTCGATGCATTCGGTCGAATCTCTCCAGTCATATCAATTCCCCATGGTGAGAAAGGCCACAGATCTGACAACCCGTGCAACTCTGTGTGCGGCAAATGAATCAAATTACCGTGTGCTTGACAATCATAACAGTGCTTTACCATCTTCGCGTAGTCGGTCTCCATGGTTGACCAGTAAAAACCTTGTCTCACTATCTTGCGGGACAGATTCAACCCGTTCATGTCCGGACCACATATCCCGGCATGTACTTCTTCCATTACCTGCTGAGCCTCTTCTTTTCTTAAATATTTCAACTGAATACCATTTGCTTGCCTCTTGTACAATTCCCCTTTCAAAATCAAATATTGGGAAGCTAATTTCTGAATGGCTAATCTGTATTTTCTGTCTGCTCCTTTCGGGAGTTCCCTGTGTTCCATATACCTTTGAATGTCGTGATACCAAGGTTTACCATCTTCTATCTCCACTTCCAGGACTCTTTCTATCTCATGAACGGGTCTATTTTCTGTTGTCGGTACCAACGGTCTCATTACCAACTTCTCTGGATTTTCCCAAGTTGCTGCAAGTGTAGCTAATGCATCAGCCATCTGATTCTCTTCTCTCGGCAAGTGCTGAAACTTACAATCGGGGATAACCTGTGCCAACTTTCTAAGGTGGAAAAGGTAAGGTTTCAACCATTCTTCTTTCAATTCCCATTTTGACCATTCTTCTCTTCCTTAGGGAAAGTACTGTTTTCAATCTACCCACATTGATCGGCTTGGTGAACTCATTTCCTTCCAAGTTTGACAGTCTCACTGCCCCATTTCCCAATTTCTGAATGGATATCATGTCCTTTCTGCTTGCTTCTTCCGAGGACTCCATGTGTTCTAACATCGCTGAGTATCATATTACCAGGGTTAAATGCTTTTGTCAAACATACTCATGTTGCAGGTTGAAGGAATGGACTCAGTCAAGTAAACGAAATGAACGTCTTCATTATCATTAAGAATAGGTTCGAACAAGTAGATAGAATCAATGTCTTTATTAAAATGTAGAATTGCGATCAAATAAGATAGGAAGAACAGTCTCATCATCCACAACATTGCCTTCTTCCTCGGCCTATGTTTCTTCACCGTTGTCATCCCCTATCCTCATGAAAGAAGCTGGGTGGTTGAGAGCTTGGAGGATGAAGCTTTCGGGTAGGCCAGAGTTGATTATGTAGGTGGGTGGTGGAACGGAGTGGTAATTTGGTAGGGGGTTCCGATGTGTGTTTGGTTGTTCTATCTCAGGATTAGGTATTTTATGGGCATCAATGAGGTCTTGGATTTCGTGCCTAAGGCGGTAAAGTTGTCAGTTGCATGGCCTCTCATTTGATGGAAGTGACAATACAGGCTTAGGTCAAGTTTGGGTGGTATAGGATCTGGAAGTGGTTTAGGCTCTAAGGGTTTTAAGAGTCCTTGTCCCTTCAACTTTTCAAATACCTTCGACAAAGGTCTACCAAGGTTGGAGAATTACCTGTTTCTGATGGCAGCGACTTCGGCAGCAGCGGGCTTGGCCTCAGAATGCCCCCCAAAAGTCCTCATATTCTGGCCATAGAACTTTCTGTTCTCAGCTTCTTCTTCTTCTATATCCATGACAGTTTCCCTCAACTGTCGAAAATTTGCAATCATGGAGGTCATTCTCCTCAACTTGCCATAAATGGAGGGCTTGGTGCCCTTGATGATCATTTTGATTTGGTCCTTCTTTGAGGGCCGAGTCTGCATCTTTAGAAGCTGGCTTCTCCAGTGGTCTATATTATTCCTTGAAGCTTTCTTCCGGCTTCTGTTTAGTGTTCTCCAAATCACGGAGTGACAAATCAATTTCCAGATCTGTAATATATTGCTTCAGAAAAGCATCAGCCAGTTCCCTCCAATCCTCCTTAACCTTTCTTGCAAGGCTATGGTACCACACTACGGGTGCCCCCTCAAGTGACATCCCAAACATCTTCTGAACTTGGCGCTGTGTCAGGCCCACTGAACTCATAACTAACACATATTGTCGGAGGTGGACCCTCAGATCCCCATTCCCGTTGAACTTGGCCATATCCGGCATGTTGAATTGAGCAGGCAATTGTTCCTCAAAGGTCATCGCCTCATAGTCTAGCAACTCTTCATGTTTACCCTTCATTTTGCGGGTAAATGTTTCAACCTAATCCCGAAGCTTCTGAAATTCTGCCTGAGACCCAATCACTCTGTCTGTTGCATACTCTGCCATGTCGTCATCAAAAGCGGGGATATCATCCCACAACCCATTCGGAGGCTCCTCGCGCCTCACATTCTCAGAACTTCCCCCAGCACGGGGTACAACCATACCAGCCACAGCAGTAGTCAAGGCTTGCAACTGTTCAGTAATTTTGGCAAAACTATTTTCCAACTGATCTATCCGGGATACCTCGTTATTGGATGTACTCATATCTGTTACCGGTCTTTTAGTGGGTCTTCCCTCTTTCCTAACCCAACAGGAATCTATGATGTCTTTTATATACATGGAGGGTGTTAACAGGATATATGTATGCATGAGATGAATGAGATGCATGCGATACAAGGAATATATCAACTCATTAAAATCTTCACGCAAATCGAGCCATCATCATTTTAGAAGCTTTTGGGATAACTGTCATAGGAGTGAACTCGTCCCAGTTTAAATGGCCCAACAAGTTCACATCTTCTGGCAAGAAGTCCAACCATATCCAAATGATAATGCTCCCAAACACAAACATATAATGGCCCATTGGCGTTTTAGGAGCTTTTTACCCAATCATCATAAGATACGTTATTGTCCTAGTTTAAATGGCCTTACAAGCCCATACCTCATGAAAAAAGGTCCGAATGGATCCAAACGACAATGTTCCCAAACACAAGCATACATAAAAAATTTCTACAGAGTGGCCCATCAACATTTCAGAAGCTTTTAGCCCAATTGTCATAGGATACGAACTCGTCCCAGTTTAAATGGCCCAACAAGTTCGCATTTCTGACAAGAGGCCCAACTGCATCCAAATGAGGATGGTCCACAAGCACAAGGAAATAGTTGTTATAGGCCATACGATCCCGGTCTACATGTGGGTTTGTGGGAGTGTAGACAAAGACTCTCGTTGGCGAAGGATTTCCCACAACTAGGTCTCCCCAATCACGGGTTCAAGCGACCAAGTGAGCGCACCTTTTTTATACCTTACAGTACGTGCCAACGAGTTATGGTGTGTGACTGACTGTCCGATGGATTTCCCGTTGTAGATTCCCTAGAGGAAGGGTGGAGCGAGTCTCTCTTAAGTACCCTAACCTCTTAGGCTCTTATCGTTTGGTGACATAAATAAACAACGGGTCCTCCAAATTAGTCCATCACAATAGGCTACGAGTAAATGATTATCTAAGTGCCTTCACAGCTTTTCCTTATAGAACTGTAGTGAATGAAGGAAGACACAAAACCATTACCCAGCCTTAAAAGTGCCTTGATTAAACCCTTTTTAACCCACAGTAGACACGGTTAATTAAAGCACAAATCATAATATTACAAGACATTATTTCGGGGCCCATTCTCTATCCCCAGTGGAGTCGCCAGACTGTGGGAACACAGAAACTGGGTGACGCATGTGTTCCGGTCTCGCAGCCCGGTTGGGAGTATAAAGTAGCCCGCGGGGGACTAAACCGGAGAATGATGGAGTCGCCACCCGGTGTGAACCGGGACAAAGATTTAAGGCAGCACTCACCCCTCGCAAGGGAAGTCCACAAACCATTGGGTTCATAATGGTCCCTTACTTATGCCACTTGTAATAAAATGATTTGTGCGATAATTCAACCAAGCCTAAGCAACAATTTTTTCCAAGGATAATTTTCTCCTAAGTTCGCATGCATAAGTACAAGGCTCATATCTAAGTTTGCATATAACCTATGTCCAGATTTGCATACAACCTATTTGCATTTAATCTATGTTCCAATTTGCATACAACCTATTTACGTATAATCTATGTCCCAATTTGCATGCATAGAGATAAACACGGCTAACATACAATGTCATAAGCACATTACATTCGATCATAGGCATGCCAGTAGATAATAATTTTACACTCAAGCATGAAAGCAAATTGGAATAATGGTGAACATGTAATAGCACACATCAATCTCATGAACATACTTCGATCGTATAATGCGGAAAACAAAGAACAACCTAAACATAATGTAAATTCCAAACGCAAAATAAATGACTAATCATGCTTGAAAATGAACAACTAAATAGGCTAAATCATGCTTGAATACCATATCATGAATACATCAAACAAATAAACGTAGGGATACAAATAATATGATTGATTACATGATATAAGAGAAATCACCTAAGAAGCAATTATGCATGACATGTGATGAAAAGGACTCAGTTCAGTGTATGCACATTCGTGTAGAGTTCGTAAATGCGTTCGAATGGTAAACAGAAGGTTCGCGTTCGTATAATGTTTGAGAACGCGTTTGAACGGGACCGGACCTGATGCATGAATAAAATAAAGAAAGTACGTGCGCGTTCGCGTAGCGTTAGTAAACGCGTTCGAACGGTAAACAGAAGGTTCGTGTTCGTATAGCATTCGAGAACGCGTTCGAACGGAACCAGACCTGATGCATGCAACACATATATAGACAAACAAATCCACAATATAGGACCTCACTTGTCTGATTGAACTCATTCCCATCCAATCATGTGTACCTCGCCCGGATTTTAACCTCTCGAAATAGAGGACCTTTAATCCGACTTACTAAGCCCATGCGCTAATAACAAAATACATATAAGAAATAAAGAAAACAACAATATCGGACTTCGTATACCCGATTGAACACATCTCACATTCATCCGAATACATATCGTCCGGCGCGGTAAAGCATCATGGTAAAGGATTTTAACCCCTCGAAATAGAGGATCTTTAATCGCACTTACTAAGCCCATGCGCTTTACCTCATCATTACTCAAACAAATAACATGCAGAATTTAAATAACGGATAATAAATGAATCAAACAACATAAAACAAAATATGCACCGTTTACTCAAGTGGTACGTGGAGTTGTATCCCAAGTACAGACCGCACTACCATCCATTCGGATTCGGCTACGGAATTTATGTATGGGTTTCCATCCTATATACCACGAGAGGTGACACATTTTCCATTTTATTCAAAGCCACAACATGCATCCATGAACGACTCTCATACGAAATAAATAACTAAGACTATTAAAAGTTGAATAAAAATAAATATGAAGGGTGCCCTCAGGTCTAACCTTTTATGTCGACTTTCAGAAGTACCGTACGCGGTCGTCAGAAGGGTGGATGCTCCGCAACTTCTCTGGTTCACTGGTTCAACATTTCCCTTTGCTGCTTCGCTGTTCGGGCTACTATTTTCCCTTCCTTCCACTGCTATTTTTCTGCTGTATTGCAGCCGTATTACTGCTATATTTCGGACACTATTTTTGATGTTTTTAGGCTACTGTTTTGGATATTTTTTTTAGGGCTTTAAGTGCAGTTTTTTAGTTACTGTTTAGGTGATTTGGGGGCCGTTTTAAGGTGTTAGGCTACTGTATGGGGGTGTGATTTTCGTTTAATGTAAGGGTTATTCCAAGGGTGATTTTCGGTTAATGTAAGGGTTGTTTATGGTGATCAGTTTCGGTGATGTAGAGGGAGGAGGGAAAGAGAAATTTCTTGCTTCTCGTTATTGTCTTAGGCGTGAATTGATAGCTCTTTTTTTGCTGTATATGCATGAAAAGTGAGAGGACTCAAGGGTTGGAATAGCTTTGTTTTTATAGGCAAATGGGATGGGTGAATCCTTGCTTGACAAAGAAGGGATTTGGTGCATTAAAGGAGGATGTGATTTGGTGTTAAATAAGGAAAATCAAAGATTGATTGGGGGACAAAATTTGGTTGGTTTAGGAAGTTAATATATTTAATTTGTTTTTATTAGGCATACAATTTGTTTAGTTTGGTATATAATAATCTTGATTGATTTTAATTAGGCATGATTTTATTTGATATTTATTTTAATTTGGTATATGATTTTTAGATTTTATTAGGCATGTGTTAAATATGTGTTTTATTAATTTGGATGTGTTTTATGGGCTTTTGTGGGCTAATTGGGCTTGGGTGTGAGGCTAGTAGTAAAACCAGAAATACCGACACCGTTCGAACGCCGATTCGATCGCTACATAAACGCCGATTCGAACGCTACACGAACGCCCGTAATCTGTTTGATGTTCGAACGTGACCACGAACGCAGCACGAACGAAAAACAGTTAACTTGTGAAATGAATCTGATGACGTACTTATTCTAAATTTCCCCTTCCGACGTCCGTTTCTCGTGACTTCCGTGACTTAAAAGGTAGTGTCTCCAAATGAGACTCATCATAGGGACTTATGCAAAAATGCAGTGCCTACAGAAAGAAAAAAGACTTACTTGAACCGTAGACTCCTCCAGTCCTCCCTCCAATCTACAAGCTTTTCTCGAACTCAGCAAGCTCTTCCACGTTCCAAAGAGCCACCCAAGTGTGTGGCCTCTAAAGATGCATACACCAAAGCCAAAACTCAACAGCAAGACAACGCCTTGAGTGCACAGGTATTTTGCCCTTGGTGCTCGCCTAGGCAAATACCTCAAAACTTTTAACGCGAGGTTCCGCTAGTCAATTAGACTTAAGGATCCACAAAATCAGTGGCTTACTCTTAAAAATTTAGAGTTGCTCACTTATATAAACCCAAGATATGAAAGGTTTGGTGCAAAAATTTGTGAAGAATTCTTTGGGTTTATATAGTGCTCCAAAGACAACAAAATTAATTAAGAATCCTATGTGGGATAAAAGCTAATTTAATCTTAGCCATTGGATCTTAATTTAGTGGTTTAATGAGATTATAAAACCATAATAAGAGTTTGGGCCAAATTGGAATTCAAAACAAATAACAAAAATAAATAAAAAATTTACTATTCACGTGGTACTATCCACGTGTTACTATTCACCTGAATAGTTTTTTTTTATTTATTTATTCCAATTCCCAAAGTGCCCCTATCGTCATTCACCAATATCTAAGCCACTATGGAACCTCATAAATGTTTTGTTCAATAATCAAACACATTTAACCATTTATGAACAATTCCTACAGCAATCAAATATGCTGTTAAATATGTACGGTGCACTGTTAACCATTGATTTCGACTTTGATGTGTGTGACCTTTTGGGTTCCCCTCAAGTTGGACATGAAATGAATCGTGATAATTTAATCGAACATAAATTATCCTCTAATCAAATGGTCGTTCGATTTCAATGACCAAGGTTGACATCTAGAAACATGCCAAGGCCCCCAAATGAGAAGGAAATATATATATACCTTATGCGATTTACATATGATACAATCCCTCGCCTCACTATATCCCCACCTATTGACCTAGGGTACGAAAAATGTCTACCCATATGGTCAAAGGTATGATGTTGACAGTGTCATGAATCGTGTTAACCCAAGAATCTCACATGATTATTCCGTTGTGGCCACAGTCTCAAGCACTGATGACACATATCAACCCGCGAACTGGAATACTACTCTTATAAGAAAATATTATCTGATAGAGTGGCGATTCTCTGTTGTATTTTTACAAACTTCATATGTTTCAACAAATGACCCAATCATACCTTTATGACCGGATCTTTTGAACCGGGGAAGGAGAATGTCAAAGTTATTTGATCCACACATAAGATTGTAAAGACCTCAAGTCTAAGGACTAGTCATATAATCGATACATTAAATTTCTCACAGACACATGGGATAAACACTCCATATGAAAACTTTCGGCGGTCAGTTCGATGGACACGAGCAACTCATGCATCCATGTGATACACCAAGCGGACGGATCTCCGCTAGTAGCCTATGAGATCGGCTACCCCACTTAAGGGCTGATCATATCATCATGCTACTAGTCTCTATGCTTTGTGAACGCCCAGATTATTCACAAACTATGACTATGAACATTTAAGAGTAATGATTCTCATAAGGCGTGGAAGCCATCGTCTTATTACTCCAAGGGCTTTATACAGTGTTTTGATGATTCATATAAGTTATGTAAGACACGTATAATAATATTTCCATTTTATTAATTAATGAAAATATTACAAATACATGTACATATAGCCCATCCACAAGTTGGGTATAGGGCATATCCCTAACAATCTCCCACTTGCACTATATCCAACTAGTATGAATCTGGACACCATACTCTTGGGTGTGCATATCTTTCTTTTGTTGAGTCAGCCCTTTAGTCAGATAATCTGCAAGATTATCTTCTGTTGGTATTTTCTCTATAATAACTTCTTTTCTCTCAACAATCTCCCTGATGAGATGAAATTGCATGAGTACATGCTTGGATTTCTGGTGGGACCTTGGTTCATTTGATTGAGCAATGGCGCATGTGTTGTCACAGTGCATCGTGATGCCATTCTTTATCGAGAGAAGCACTTCCAGTTTCGTGATGAACTTCTTTATCCAGCCTGTTTCTTTAGCTGCCTCAGATGCTGTAATATACTCGGCTTCAATGGTGGAGTCCACTGTAGTTGACTACTTTGAGCTTTTCCAACTGACAGCACCACCATTCAAAGTAAACAGATATCCTATTTGCGATCTGTTGTCATCCTTGTCAGTTTGAAAGCTCGTATCACAGTAACCAATGACTTTCATCTTAAAACAATCTTCGTATGTCAAAAACACATCTTTAGTTCTTCTCAGATACTTAAGGATTGTTTTGACAGCTGCTCAGTGTTGCTCACCAGGATTTGCCTGATACCTGCTCGTTATGCTAAGAGCGTAAGAGACATCAGGTCTTGTACATAGCATGGCGTACATGATCGATCCTATTGCTGAAGTATAAGAGATCCTACTCATACTCTTTCTATCTGAAGGAGTATATGGACATTGCACATTAGATAATTTGATTCCATGACAAGTACGTAAATTACCTCTTTTGGAATCATCCATTTTGAATCTTTTCAAAACTTTATCTATGTACGTAGATTGAGAAAGTCCTAACAACCTCTTAGATCTGTCACGGTAGATCTTAATGCCGAGGATGTAGGCTGCTTCTCCCAAATCTTTCATTGAGAAATTCTGAGATAACCATTGCTTGGTGGCTTGCATCATAGGAATATCATTCCCGATAATTAATATGTCATCGACATTTAATACAAGAAATACAACAGCACTCCCACTACTTTTCCTGTAAACACAAGTCTCGTCTACATTTTTGATGAAGTCAAATTCTTTGATTGTCTCATCAAATCGTATATTCCAACTTCTGGAGGCTTGCTTGAGTCCATAAATGGATCGTTTAAGCTTGCATACTTTATTATGATCATCCTTAGATGCAAACCTCTCAGGTTGTGTCATATAGACTTCCTCTAGGAGGTTCCCATTAAGGAAAACTGTTTTGACATCCATTTGCCAAATCTCATAATCAAAGTGTGCAGCTAGTGCCGGTAAAATTCGAATGGACTTTATCATTGCAACAGGCGAGAAGGTTTCCTCATAGTCAATTCCTTGGATTTTTCTATAACCTTTCGCCGCCAACCTAGCCTTATAGGTTTGGATGTTGCCTTCTGCATCAGTTTTACGCTTGTAAATCCACTTGCAGCCTATGGGTTTTATCCCTTTAGGTGCATCTACCAAGTCCCAGACTTGATTCTGATACATAGAGTCTATTTCAGATTTCATGGCGTCAAGCCACTTGACTAAATCAATGTCACGTATTGCTTCATCATAACTGGTGGGATCGTCATTATCAATGACCTGATCATGTTCCTCATCAATATGGAAACAATATCTTTCAGGCTCATGTCTTTCCCTACCAGACCTTCTGAGTTCATAACCTTGTGGTTGTCCGTCGCTGCCCTTTTGAGGGGCCTAGGGTTTAGTTCTATGTTAGTTGTTCTTCTCGTACCTCATCGAGGCAAGTCTACTCCCACTATATTTCTTGAGAATGAATTTATTCTCTAGAAATTTAGCATTTCGTGAGACAAATGTTCTTTGTTCATTTGGGACGTAGAACACGTATGCTATTGAGTTCAAGGCATATCCTACAAACTTACATTTAACTGTCATATCATCCAATTTGTTAGTTTGTGTGAGCTTGACATATGCGTCACATCCCAAAAACTATTATATAACTAAGACTGGGACGTTTCACAGACCATAACTAATATGGTGTTTGACTAACAGTCTTGGAAGGAACTTGGTTTAGTAGTAGTGTTGCAGTTTCTAAAGCAATACCCCAAAATGAAAGAGGTAGTTCCATGCATGGAATCATTGATCGGACCATATCTAATAATTTTCGATTTCTCATTTCGAAGACCTCATTATGCTGTGGAGTTCCCGGAGGAGTCTACTGGGAAACAATGCCATATTCTCTCAAGTAATCTTGAAATTCGTTGCTTAAGTATTCACCACCTCCGTCAGACCTTAGTGACTTAATACTTTTATTAAGCTGGTTTTCTACTTCAGCTTTGAAGTCTTTTAATTTCTCAAAGGCTTCAGATTTGTACCGCATAAGGTACACATACCCATATCGCGAGTGAGCCTCGATAAATATAATGAAGTAGGAGAATCCACCTCTAGCGGTGACTGACATTGGTCCGCATACATCAGAGTGTATGAGTTCTAATGTCTCCGCTGCACGCTGTCATTTACCTTTGAAGGGTAATTTGGTCATTTTACCAAGTAAACAAGACTAACAAGTTTCATAAGGTTCATATTTGAAGGGTCTGAAATACCCATCCTTATGTAGCTTAGTTAATCTTGTTTCATTGATATGACCTAAGCGATTGTGCCATAGAAGTGATTCATTGAGATTATTCGAGTTAACAATGTATATATTAGAGGTTGAACATTCTTGTTAGTTTGTAAGACGTAGATACCATTATTCAAAATACCATCTCCATATTTTATTTCATTGAAATAAATAGAACATTCATTACAACTTATTAGGCATCAAAAGCCTTTATTACATAAAGAAGAAATTGAAATGATGTTCTTTACTAGAGAAGGTACATAAACACAATCTTCTAAGTCTAAAACTAAACCATTCAGCAAAACTAATGAATAAGTCCCCAAGCACAATGCAGCCATTTTTGCTCCATTACCCATGCGTAAGTCAACCTCCCCATGATGGAGTCTCATACTGTTTTCAGGCCCTGCACATTGTTACACAAGTGAGTCCCACAACTGGTGTCAAGTACCCAAGTAGAAGGTTCAGAGTTTTGAGAATATAGTTCAATCATATATAACATACCTGAAGCATTGGGCTTCTTGGCCTCTTGGGCTTCCCTAGCTTCCTTGGCTTTCAAGGATCTTCAGTATTTCTTCCAATGACCCTTCTTTCCACAAAAGAAACATTTCCTCTTTGCCTTTTTCTTCTCCACTTTACCATTGGGCTTTAGGTGATCTTGAGCCTTGGCCTTGCCCTTATTTTTCTTTGGGCCTCGTGGCTTCAGGTTCGTACCCGTAAGCATGACGGAGGTTGTAAGCTCCGGTTTCAAGTCTTTCTCTGCTTGCTTTATCAGATTGTGCAATTCTGCTAAAGTAGCTTCTTTATCAGACAGATGAAACTGCATAATAAAGTTAGAGAATTCTTCTGGTAAGGACTGAAGAATTAGATCCTGTCATATCTCATGATCTATGATGAACCCGAGGTTGGCCAATTTTTCAATGTGGCCAATCATCTTAAGCACATGTCCATTAACAGATCCTTTTTTATACCTTGTTTGGAATAAGACACATGACACTTGGAATCTCACGGTATGAACGGAAGTTGCATACAACTCCTTCAAGTGAAAGATGATGGTTTGAGCATCCATATCTTCGTGAGATTTCTGAAGTTCGTCCGACATAGAGCCAAGCATTATGAAAACTACTTGCTCATCATCATCGACGTGTTTCTTCCAAGCATCGAATGTATTTTGGTCAGCATCTTCTGCGGGTTCAGGGGGAAAAGGTCTTTCAAGAACATAGAAAATCTTTTCTTGTCGTAAGCCAATTTTAAGATTTCTAAACCAGTCATTGTAGTTGTCTCCTTTGAGCTTATGCTCATCAAGGATGGAACGAAGTGATACTCTGTTTTCCATTTGAATGTTTGTGAAATATTTTAACCCACCTGTTAAGAGAGAATGTAAAAATTAGGAATATGTTTTTCATTAATGTTTCATAATAACATGGGCTTTTAACATTATGAATTTGCTCTCATTCAATTGTTTTAAAATTTTAAGCAAATCGCATCAACCCCAATATGATGGATTTCTTTTGGGCAAGGATCCCATTATCATCATTTCATAACTCCGACTAGGGCCGGTCGTTATAAAATATGATAATTAGGTAGGTTCTCAACCAATTTATGATATAGATCACAATTCCTTGATCATCAGGTTGGGCAATCAAACATGTCATAGGTTATGCTAGTCCTTGTGGACACCCAATCTTTGCCACTAAGTTATAAGGCCACGTCTAAGGGTCGCTGCGTCTTATGACTCAGAAAAGTCAAACCACTGTCAATAGTACAATTTAGGGACAAATTGGTATTGGTCAGTTTGGTAAAACTTAGTCCTGCCAATACGGTTTAAGCCATTTGGGTCTATACTTTACAATGGGAGGCAAATTTTAGACTTAAATTATTATTGAGGATTTTAGCAAGTTTAAGTGAATAAATGTCAAATGGATTCCTCCATTGAATATTCCCCAGATGGAGGGTGGATCGAACTCTCTTAAATACCCTTACCTCTTAGGCTCTTATCGCCTTAGTGACAGGAATAAACAATAGATCCTCCAAATTAGTCCAACACTTTAAATATGCTTTAAGGTAAGCTTTGAGTAAATGATTATCTAGATTTCTTCACAGCTTTTCATTTTGGCTATAAAAAGGTAGTGAGTGAAGGAAGACACCAAATCATTATCTAACTCTAGTAATATATTTGGTTAAATTAACTTTAGTTTGAAAAGTTTTATTAACGCCTTGGTCCCACCCCACTTGTATCTTTTATAATGTCTTTTATTATAAACAAGTGATTTATATTTATTAGCCTTAAAGGTAATAAATCTCTAAGTTCATCACAGAATAATTACTTAGCTAAGGGATAAGCAATACACTCTCTATTTCTTAGAAAGTCTCTAGATGCTTGCACATTAAAATAATCATGCCAATTCTAATCATACATAGAATTATCAAGCATATGAGTTTTAATATGTTGGAATTATTTTAGGCATTAAATAACTTTGATTAATATTTAATTATGATATTGTATTTTATTTTATTCAAATAAATTTACTATTCACATTTTTCTGCAGACACGTGAACTTTAAAAGCAATTTCACAATTCAAATCTTAACCAAATCATGCAAAAGAGAGTTATGAATTTGAATTTAACTAAGGCAGTTATCTGGGGTTATGATGAAGTCCAATATCACCGGTTTATAAGGGGTTAAATTACGGTTTGGATAATATAAAGGTTTATTTATTGAGCCTTAGTCTTAATGCATCTTGTTAACTGGCCATTAATAAGATTAATTAGGTAAACTTAAAATGAACTTGGAAAAGGGATTTTAGGTTTAAGACCTTAGACTTAATAGCCCATTATCTTCCTTGAGGATAGATAACCCTTTAATAGATTTCCTTACAGGATAGGAATATACCTGTCGGGCTGTGGTAGCCATAATTGGAACTTAATCTTAATAAATTCAGATAACTTGGTTAACATAGGAATATGATTAATTGGGTTATACTGGGTATTTGTATTTGACCTTCGGAAGAGGCTTTTACATAATTTCGTGTTCCAGGTTAATAAACCAATATATTACACAAATGTAAAATAACCACTTCTTTTTTTAAAAAGATATTGGAAGGATTCACAATCCTGGATAGTTTTATAAATTTGAATTTTCTTCAATCTACTTTCAAGCAATTTTATTTACTTGTTTTAAGTTTTTAAGTCACCACCCAATCAAACAACCAATCCATTAGATTCTTGTAAACATTTAACTTCATAAATTGATAACAAAAGGTTTTAAGTCCTCATGGGATCGATATTTTTTATACTACTTGAACGATACGTGCGCTTGCATTGTACGCGTGTGATTACTCCGGTCAAGTTTTTGGCGCCGTTGCCGGGGACTTATTTATCTTTCACTATTAGTTTTGGGGTTGGATACTTTACTTGTATCTAATTTCTATTTACTTATTGTTTTTGTTTTCTGGTGTTTCAGGTTCTTAGACACTACATTAGCTGAACCAGAAGCTTTGAACTCCGACCGCTTGACCCAGAGATTGAAAGAACCATCAGACAGTTGAGAAGGGAAAGATGAGAAGGCCAATAAGCAATTGTTAACATGAAACCTGAACCTTTGGAGGTTGCACCACCAATTCCCATTCGAGATAGAACCACTCTTGTGGTTGATGGCCTCATTTCCTGTATTGTATTTCCTCTCTTACCAGCAAATACGTATGACATCAAAACATGAATTCAGATGATTCAACAGTCAGTGCAATTTATGGGGAATGCAACTGAAGATCCTAATGCCCATATCAGTAACTTCCAGAAAGTTTGCGGTACTTTCAATTACAACAGAGTAGCTGAAGAAGCAATGAGACTGTGAGTTTTTCCATATTCCTTGAAGGACATAGCCAAAGCTTGGCTACATTCACTACCAGCAGGTTCCATCACAACTTGGAACACTCTAGCCATAAAATTCCTTGCAAAGTACTTTCCACCAGCCAGAACTACAAAGTTAAGGAATGACATTACATCATTCATGCATCAAGATTCAAAATCCCTCTGTGAAGCTTGGGAAAGATTCAAAGATGTACTCCGGAAATGTCCTCACCATTAGATTGCAAAATTGCTACAAGTCCAAAACTTCTACAATGGACTTTCTGGAATAATGAGAACCACAATTGATGCTGCTGCTGAAGGAGCTTTAATGGAAAAATGAGAAGATCAAGTATGAGACTTAATTGAAGAAATGCTAACAAAAACTCCTTGTGGCCAACAGAAAGGAGCTTGATTCAATGAATTGCAGGAATTTATGAAGTTGGAGCCAACACTGTAGTGAATGCCAAGCTGGATCAGATATGCAAATTCATGGAAACTCTCAGCATGCAAGGTAACACTGGATCTGCAAGTTCACCATATGGAGGAGCACCAGAGACAAACCAACTTGAAGAAACGGTGAATTATGTCAACAATTTCAACAGACAGGGGAACAATCCATTTTCCAACACCTACAACCCAGGGTGGAGGAATCATCCCAATTTTTCATGGAGCAACAATTAAGGGCCAAGGAACTATCCACCGCCTGGATTCCAACAACAATAGGACAAATGCCAGGAGCATGAAAAAGAACCAAGAATTACAGAAGTGCTAGCTCAGTTAAAAAAATACGATGTTATGATTCAGAGCCAATCTGCTTCTATCAAAGCATTGGAGAATCAAATTGGATAACTGGCCAATGCTCAGAGTTACAGACCACCAGGAAATCTTCCAGTAACACAAAACCAAATCCAAGAAACCGAGGGAAGAAGCAATGTCAAGCCATTACCTTGAAAAGTGGCACTGAAATCAACAAAGATGTTGGAATCAAGGCAGCCATTGAAGAAGTTCCAAAAGATGCAGTTCCACAGATGGAGGAAAAAGAAGCAAAGGAAAAAAATCAAGAAAGAATCCCTTTACCTCAGCATTTTCCTCAACGACTCCAGAAAAACAAATTGGATAAACAGTTTGCTCGATTCTTGGAGGTGTTTAAAAAGCTTCATATCAACATTCCATTTGCAGAAGCCTTGGAAGAAATGCCCAGCTATTTCAAATTCATGAAAGACATTCTTTCACGAAAACAGAGATTGGGAGATTACGAGATAATAGCATTGATGGAGGAATGCAGCGCCATCATTCAGAGGAAACTTCCCTCGAAGTTGAAAGATCCTGGCAGTTTCACAGTTACTTGCACCATTGGAGAACATTATATCGGTAAGGTTTTATGTGATTTAAGTGCAAGTGTTAATTTGATGCCTTTTCTATTTACATGAAACTACAAATTGGAGAAGCAATGCCTACCTCAGTCTCTCTACAACTTGCTGATCGAACGCTCGCATTTCTGAGAGGTGTAGTTGAAGACGTGCTACTCAAAGTTGACAAACTCATTCTCCCAGCAAATTTCATTATCCTTGTCATGGAAGAAGACAATGATGTTCCTATTATCCTTGGGAGACCATTCTTGGCTACAGGTCGAACTGTTATTGATGTACAAAAAATAGAACTAACCATGAGGGTACAAGACCAAGAAGTAACATTCAATGTTTTTAAAGCCATGAATTTCCCGAATGACGAGAAGGGGGAATGTTTCAGACTTGATGTGATAAATAGTACCATTCAGACCTCCAATGCAATGCAAAGTTCTGCTGACAAACTTAAAGCATTTCAATTGCCTGTGGAGCCTGAAGATAAAGTGTACTGCGTACTGAAGAAGCTTATTCTTGCACTACAAGAAACAGAAGAGAAACAGTTCCACCAGCTCAATGAATTGGAGGAATTTCACATTCAGCCTTTAGAGAATGCCAAATTATACAAAGAAAAGGCCAGAAAGAAACATGATGAGAAGTTAGTGCGCATACAACTGGAACCAAGACAGAAGGTACTGTTAAAAAAATCAAGGTTGAAACTCTTCCCATGGAAGCCATCATCGGTGGTCAGGTCCATTCCTAATCACCAAGGTTTTACAAGATAGAGCCGTTGAGTTACATGTTCCCGACTCCAACAAAACATTCAAAGTTAAAAACAAGTATCTCAAGCACTACTGTGGAGAATCAATTGAATGACAAAAAGAAAGTGTCACACTTTTAGATCCAGCCTAACGTTCAGGCAGTCGTGTCTAGCTGACGACTTTAAACTTAGCGCTAGCAGGGATGCAACCCATGCAATTTGGATCTTAACCTTTAATTTCCATTTTAGATGTAGAATTTCAACTAATCATGTACTGGGGATAATATCTCATTTAGGTTTGGGGTGGGGAATAGTTGTAGTATTTTGTTTTTATGTTGTTTTTATTTTTAGTCCAAAATTTTCGAAAAAATACAAAAAAAAAATGTAAAATTTTACAAAAAAAAAAAAACATTTTGTGTTTTTAATTTGATTAATCGGGTGAAATTGGTGTAAGAGATAGCCGAGTAAGGAATTTCCACTCCTGAGACGTATCTCAACCTATTTCGAAACAAGTTAATTTTTATTTATTTCATTTTGAATTATTTAATTAGTAAATTCTCCATAAAACTGATTAAAATGAATCTTCATATGCTCAGTTGACAGATATTATCAACTTACATGGTAACATACGGACATGAGAAGTAATTGACGAGTTTGTAATATTTAGTGCTATAGTTTAATTGGAGGAAGCATCTAAAAAAGCGATGGGATAAAAAAAATGTCTGAGATCCGAGTTATTAAGTCTGTAAGGGTGTTTTAACACCTAGTGCCCTAAAACCAACTGATTTGGGAGTCATTGGCCCAAAGCTCGCTACATGGATCAAAGATGTTGCAATATATATATATATATATATATATATATATCTGAAGTCAGAGTAATTAAGTCTGTAGGGGTATCTTAACACCTAGTGCCCTAAAACCAACTGGTTTGGAAGTCACTGGCCCAAAGCTCGCTACATAGATGGAAGATATTGTATATAAATAAATAAAAATCAACAAAAAAAAATCAGAAAATTTAAAAAAAAATTAAAATTATTCCATTGCTTAAAAAAATGTGTGAATTCTGATAAAACTTTAGGACAAAAATATTACTCTCTTATCAACTACACTCGTGACTATTGTGGGAAAAATGAGTTGATTAATATTTTTTTGACTATGTATATGGAGAATGGTAAAAATAATCGGAGAATTTACTTATTCGGTAATTTTAAAAGAAACAAAACAACTATTGACTTAGATTATAAGTTTCATCTGTTTAGTCACTAACTTCTTTATTCTCTTTCTCTTTTCTTTTCTTTTTTTTTTTTTTTTTTTGCATTAGTTTTACTATCTTTTTACTTTTATCAAACGTTTGTGGGTTTCGTTGCTGTAAGCCCTCACGAGACTACAACTCATCCACTAGGGACACCTAGGGGTTTAAAGGCTTGTTGCATATGCTAAATCTCTTATCTGTGGATTGACCCCAGACTCACCGGTTATTTTATTACTTCGACACTCTTATACTTTGGAGTAAAAGACCACTTTTCGAGCATGTCAAGTTTTTGGTGCCGTTGCCGGGGAAATATTATTTAGTAGATAGAATAATTAATAATTTCTTATTTCTCTACTTTTCTTTTCTTTATTTTTTTTTCGTATTTTGTTTTTATTTAATTTCTGCATCTTATCTTCCTCTTCTTTTCTTTTATTTGTGTGGATCCAAAATGTTCTGATTAATCCTTGATAAACCCTGAACCAAGAAATCCCACATATAGACAGACTTTGTTTTTAATTTTTCTTGATTACATGAAACAAAAAAATCAACTTAAAAGGTGTTTACTGTTCATTAAAGAATTTTTTGAACCATCCCATATAGAGATGCTCTCATAAAGCTTCACGAAAACATAATTCAAGACATTGAGAAAAATGAACGAGAAATTCAATTGAAATTAGAATCAACAAGGGTTAGAGGACGTTTTAGATCTAAATCACTGCATCTGTATTGCATTTATTTGTTCTTTTCATTTTTTTTATCTTGTTAGTTTAATTTTGTTTTTAAGTTTTGTATTAGTAATTTCATATTTTTGCATATAGTTTGTTTTTAAGTTGCATGAAACACTGCTCTCGAAATTCTAGCGACATATTAAAAAGACAGTGTTCATCACCCTCATTGTTTGTTAAAATGGCTGAAAACCAAATTGAAAATCCACCTGTCCGAGTTGAAAACCCAATTAATCTGGAAGAAAACGAGTCCCAGGATGGAGATCCTAATCATCCTAAGACACTAAGACAATTCATGAATCCTACTAGGTCAGGATCACAATCTTGCATTGTTTTTCCACTAGAAGCAGCACATTTCAATTTTAAGTCAAATTTCATCAATCTTTTACCCACATTCCACGGTCTAGAATCAGAAAACCCTTATCAGTACCTAAGAGAGTTCGAAGAATTATGTAACACTTGCACAGACCAAAATTGTAGCATGAATATAGTTCGGTTAAAGTTTTTTCCCTTTTATTTAAAGGATAAAGCTAAAATTTGGCTACAAAACCTTAGGTCAGGATCTATTAGAACATGGGATGATTTACAAGAGAAGTTTCTTAAAAAGTTCTTTCCCCCTCACAGGATAAATTCCTTTAAAAGAAGAATCAGAACATTCACATAAGATTCGGGGGAAACACTTTACCAATGTTGGGAGAGGTATAAATAGATGTTAAATAGTTTTCCACATCACGAGTTTGAAACATGGAGGTTAGTTGCCCATTTCTACGAGGGTTTAACACCCCAAGGTAGACAAGTAGTGGAAATGATGTGTAATGGTGAGTTCAGGGACAAAGATCCCGAAGATGCACTAGATTACCTAGAGCACATAGCAGAGAATACACAACAATGTGATAAAATTGGTAGATATGAGTCATATGTTAAACCATAGCCATCTGGTAGAGGTATGTTTAACCTCAGGGAATACCATGAACTTGCTGCCAAGTATGCATTTCTGTCTAAAAAAATTGAGGCTTTAGAAACAGGGAAGAATGATCATGTCAACTCAGTTCAGGAAGTCATATGTCAAATCTGTAGTTCAAATGAACATGTCACAGAAGTTTTCCCGTCCTTACCAGCCCTGAAAGAATGTCTCCATTATCAGGTCAGTTCCATAAAAACATTCAATAGACCAAATCCAACCCCATACTCACAGACTTATAATCCTAGTTGGAGAAACCATCCAAACTTCAATTGGAGGAATGATAACCATGTTGGACAATTATGACCCATAGCGTCACTATTTGTACAGATCATGGTGTTGTTGTACAAATTAACTATATGACAAAGGAAATTACTCTCTTATCATTTGTGATTAGATCACCTAGATATATAAATGATAGGAGGTCCCTATGATTTGTTCCTGGATTGAGAATGATATGAGACAGTATCAGTCCACGAAGGATAAATCATCAAATATCCCTAGTCAGAGTATTATCGAGATTGGACATCGATAAATGCGTAAAAGACTAGTATTACACTTGTGTGAGTTGTGAGGGCATAACGGTATAGTTCTCATATATTTGGGTATAAGATACTCATGCAAGTGTAATATGAGGTTGTGTTTTACCGATGGTACGGGAAACAGCTTCGCTCTTGATAGACCCCATCGGAATTCCATTGGTAGTATCACTATGTGTCTATAGAAGTCTGAAATCAGGGTAGGTGTATTTGGTCTTAACTTGAGACTTGCACCGCTAATACTTGCGACAATCAATATACTTTGGTTTTGGTCGTCTAGGGCTTTAACAGGTTCTGTGTACGCCTCTGCTGGGTATATTGAGAATCGTAGTGTGTTGGGTGTGATGTCAAGACGGAAGTATCACTCCAGTCATATGGAGATGATGGTCACATAGGATACGAGACTGATTCTCTTAAATGCTACAGCTATCGGGATATTATGACTAGGTCATGTATATCCGATTATAGAGACTAGTTACCAAACATCCGACATGTGCTTCATACGGGGCAGACACAATTCCAGCCCCAAGCCTAGCACGTGACATCCGATACTGTATCGACATACGCAATACTACGTATACTACGCCTGATATAGATCGCTTATTCCTGTAAGGATATTTATGGAGAATTGGGTAGGCATGGCGCTTTGCTAGAAGCCAACCTTGTTTTGTAAATCGGTGTAAACGTAGTACTAGGTACTTACGTATTTGGATAGTCCGACGACCCGATTTACTACCAACATATCCGGGTATCTCATGGGTCGCTTCCCGAAGATTCACCAATGACGTATGACTCACACTTTTAATTAATCTGGGGTTAATTAGATGAGAGAGAAAATTAATTTGGGATTAATTGCGGAGATATTTTATCTGGGATAAAATATGAATATAAAGAGAGATAACGATTAATTTGGAATTAATCGATTAAATAATATATTCGATATATTATTCGAAATTGGATTTCGACGCGGAATTGAAATTAGATTTTAATTCGGGCGAACAAGTTAATTTAGAATTAATTCGTTAGCGACGTGAATAGTGATTATGTTAGGCATAATCATTTAATTGCGTAGCAACGAAAAATTCGTTAATTTGAAATTAGCGAACCCGTGCCTGAGAGTGTTTGTGATCGCATTCGTATTTCGAATTCAAGTGCGGCACGCAAGTCACATCAAGCGTCAAATCGCTAGTCGCATCAAGCGTCAAATCACATGTCACTTTGAGTGATGTGACAAGTTGTCACTTGATTGATTGAATGATGTGACTTGATGGAAATGGTTGGAAAGCTTTTTGAAAGCTTGATTGACATATATTATTATTTTAATAATTGGTATCATTTGACGAAGCTTGGAGCTTGACAAAGGACCTCACATGGCCGATTCTTGGAGGAAACAGCAGCTCACTGCCGTGAGCAGTAAGTAGGGCATAATAAATTTTGTTTTGTTCGTCGCCGGGTCACTTAACCGATCGATGTGAGTATTCAGCAACTCCCTCGTTGTATTCGCACTTATTCATGCTTAATAAATGATCTTGGGATGCTTAATAAAAGGAAACCTTTATGTTGTCTTAAATTATGGAGATGGAGAACTTGAAGTGACCGGGATCACTGTAGCAAGTTTCCTAACCGATTAAATCGACTATAAGTCACAAACGGTACTATACAGTTTGAATAACGGAACAGTGAGCTGGAAATCTTCCAAGCAAGATACTGTTACCAAATAAACAACAAATGTGGGTTATTGCTGTAGCTGAGGCAGCAATAGAAGCCTTTTGGGTCGATAACAAATCTAATTAGATTAGATATATTTCTGTTAGCAGCTGAGCTAGGCTTCAGCACATGCTAAAGAATTAACGGTCTCATCAACGATCCAGATATATACTTTGATATTCATCTGATTCTTTCGGATCATACATTGTGACGATGTGATGATCAAATGAATCGCATTAGATGATAATCATGCAAATCCGCTGACGAAACCTTTTTCTCAGCAGTTTGAGCCAACAGTACATAGTTCGGGTGTCAGACACTCGAGTGACTGGCTATAGGCCAAGTGGGAGATTGTTGGACAATTATGACCCATATCGTCACTATTTGTACAGATCATAGTGTTATTGTACAAATTAACAATGTGACAAAGGAAATTGCTCTCTTATCATTTGTGATTAGATCACCTAGATATATAAATGATAGGAGGTCACTATGATTTGTTCCTGGATTGAGAATAATATGAGACAGTATCAGTCCACGAAGGATAAATCATCAAATATCCCTAGTCAGAGTATTATCGAGATTGGACATCGATAAATGCGTAAAAGACTAGTATTACAATTGTGCGCGTTGTGAGGGCATAACGGCATAGTTCTCATATATTTGGGTATAGGATACTCATGCTAGTGTAATAGGAGGTTGTGTTTTACCGATATATACACAATACTACGTATACTACGCCTGATATAGATCGTTTATTCCTGTAAGCATATTTCTGGAGAATTGGGTAGACATGGCGCTTTGCTAGAAGCCAACCTTGTTTTATAAATCGGTGTAAATATAGTACTAGGTACTTACGTATTCGGATAGTCCGACGACCCGATTTACTGCCAACATATCTGGGGATCTCATGGGTCGCTTCCCGAAAATTCACTGATGACGTATGACTCGCACTTTTAATTAATCTGGGATTTATTAGATGAGAGAGAAAATTAATCTGGGATTAATTGCGGAGATATTTTATCTGGGATAAAATATCAATTTAAAGAGAGATAATGATTAATTTGGAATTAATTTATTAAATAATATATTCGATATATTATACGAAATTGGATTTCGACACGGAATTGAAATTAGATTTTAATTCGGGCGAACGAGTTAATTTAGAATTAATTCATTAGCGACGTGAATAGTGATTATGCTAGGCATAATCATTTAATTGCGTCGTAATGGAAAATTCGTTAATTTGGAATTAGCGAACCCGTGCCCGAGAATGTTTGCGAGCGCATTCGCATTTCGAATTCGAGTGCGGCACGTAAGTCACATCAAGCGTCAAATCGCTAGTCGCATCAAGTGTCAAATCACATGTCACTTTGAGTGATGTGACAAGTTGTCACTTGATTGATTGAATGTTGTGACTTGATGGAAGTGGTTGGAAAGCTTTTTGAAAGCTTGATTGACATATATTATTATTTTAATAATTGGTATATGTTTAATTGTTTTTGGAAAACAATTAACAATTACACATTTCATTTCTCTCTCTTTGGTTCACGAAAATTGGAGCCATTTCTTTCATCTCTCTCACACGCCCATTTGGGCATTTCTTCACTGGTTTTTTCTGGGCAAAAACCGAGAAGATGGGAAGCCAAATGTGGTGATTTTATGGCAAAATCATCAAGAGCTAGCACTCCGAGAGACATGTGAAGGTGATAGGGAAGTCCACCCATGAGCTTGGGATCATTTGACGAAGCTTGGAGCTTGACGAAGGACCTCACATGGCCGATTCTTGGAGGAAACAGCAGCTCACTGCCATAAGCAGTAAGGAGGGCAAAAATTTTTTTTTGTTCGTCACCGCGTCGCTCAACCGATCGATGTGAGTATTCTACAACTCCCTCGTTGTATTCGTACTTGTTTCATGCTTAATAAATGATCTTGGGATGCTTAGAAAATTCTAACAAACCAAGCACAACCTTCACACCAACCTCCCTAGTTTCACCAGAATTTCTGAAATTCCCAGAATTATTCACCATATATCCCACCACCTAGGAAAATCATTGAAGATAACTTGAGTGCATTCATGGAAAAACAAGAAAAAGGTTGAAAGAAAGTTTTGATAAAATCACATCTGCTTTGGCCATTAAAGAAAAAGGTAAGTTTCATGCACAACCTCAGTTAAATCCCAAAAGTCATCAAAACCCTACTGAGGGTAGTTCTGGAAATCAACACTTAGACCAAGTCAAATATGTTATTACTCTTCGCTGTAGTAAGAACATCCACAGACCTATTCTTGAACCTCGCGAAACTGAGAATAAATCAGAATCAGAGGGTAAGGAAGAGGTTGATGAGCCATTACCCGTCGTCGATAATAACCGTTTTTCTCATGCACCTCCATTTCCTCAGGCATTAAAAATAAAGAAATTGAACCATTCACCAAAAATTTATGAAATATTCAAACAGGTAAAGGTCCATATCCCTTTGTTAGATGTCATCCAACATATACCATCTTATGCCAAATTTCTAAAAGATCTATGCACCGTCAAAAGAAAACATCAGGTAAGAAAGAAAGTTTTTCTGGCTGAACATGTAAGTTTCATTCTTTCAACCAATAATGCATTAAAATACAAAGACCCTGGTTGTCCAACTATTTCTTGTATTATTAGAAATCAAAACATTGAACATGCTTGACTTGATCTTGGAGTTAGTGTAAATTTACTTCCATTTTCGGTTTACCAACAACTAAATATCGGTGAAATGAAACCAACCTCGACTACTCTTTTACTTGTCGATAGATCAGTTAAGATGCTAAAAAGAATTGTGGAAGATGTGTTATTGCAAATCGATAAATTCGTATACCCTGTGGATTTTATTATTTTAGAAACACAACATGTGGCAGAAAGTTATAAGCCAATCCATGTAATACTTGGTCACCCATTTTTAGCGACAACTAACGTTTTAATTAATTGCAGGAATGGAATCATGAATCTTTCTTTTGGTAACATGACATTCGAGCTAAATATTTTTAACATGTGCAAACAGCCATATGATGAAGATAATGAAAACGAAAGCATAGAATCAATTGAACCTATTGTGGATGAGCATATTCAGGGGAGTTTATCTGATCCTATGGAATTTTTTACTGTTAATTTTGTTGAGTCAAGTGCGCAAATAAATTCGGATATTACTAATGATTTTCTACTGGACTCTACACAGGTATTGGAAGATGAGGGAAAGATTAAAAACTTGGAGGAACTGGGAACACTGGACGAAGGAAAACATGAAAAAACACCTAATTTGGAGTTAAAATCTTTGCCAGAAGGATTGAAATATGCATTTCTAGAAGATAATCAAACTTGCCATGTGGTAATTTCTTCTTCTCTCACAAGCGATCAAGAAGGTAAACTTTTAAATGTATTGAAGAACATAAACTAGCAATTGGATGGACATTAAAAGACATAAAAGGTATTAATCCATTAATCTGCACACATCAAATACATCTAGAAGATAATGCTAGGACATATCATCAACCCCAAAGAAGATTAAACCCCCACATGAAAGAAGTAGTAAAAACAGAGGTCCTTAAACTTCTTGATGCATGCATTATTTATCATATTTCTGATAGTAAGTGGGTAAGTCCCACACAGGTTGTACCCAAAAAGTCAGGAATTACTGTTGTAAAAAATGATAAAGGGAAATTAATCCCAACTCACATTTCATCTAGTTGGCGTATGTGCATTGATTATAGAAAATTAAATGACGCAACTAGAAAAGATAATTTTCCTTTGCCATTTCTTGACCAAATTTTAGAAAGAGTAGCTGGACACCCATACTATTGTTTTCTTGATGGTTACTTAGGTTATTATCATATTCCCATTGCTTTAGAAGACCAGGAAAAGACCACATTCACTTGCCCATTTGGAACATTTGCATTTAGGAAAATGCCTTTTGGACTTTGTAATGCACCTGCAACATTCCAACGATGCATGTTAAGCATATTTAGTGACATAGTGGAACACTGTTTAGATGTCTTTATGGATGATATAACTGTCTTTGATAATTGCTTGACTAATCTGGAAAATATTTTGAAAATATGTGAAGAAAAATGACTTCTGTTAAATTGGGGAAAATGCCATTTCATAACAAATTCAAGAATTGTTTTAGGACACGTTGTGTCGTCTAAGGGTATTGAGGTTGATAAGGCAATAATAGAGGTCATTTCTAAATTACCATCACCAAAAATAGTCAGAGACATTCGTTCTTTTTTAGGACATGTTGGGTTTTATAGGAGCTTCATTAAAGACTTTAGTACTATATCAAGACTTAATGTAACCTCCTATTAAAGGATTTAACATTTGAATGGACAGAAGAATGGAAAAAATCATTCCAAAAAATTATCAGTCTTTTGACTTCTGCTCCTATTATGCAATCCCCGATTGGTCCTTGCTCTTTGAGCTAATGTGTGATGCTAGTGATTATGCAGTTGGTGCAGTTATAGGACAGAGAAATGAAGTGTTGGACAATTATGACCCATAGCATCACTATTTGTACAGAACATGGTGTTGTTGTACAAATTAACTATGTGACAAAGGAAATTGCTCTTTTATCATTTATATTGGATTACCCGGATATATAAATGATAAAAGTCCATATGATTAGTACCAGATTAATAAGATATGAGACAATATTAATCCATGTAAGGTTTAATCATTAAATATCCATAGTCATAATATTTTCGAGATTGGACATCGATAATGCGGAATAGACTAGTATTACACTTGTGCGTGTTATGGAAGCATAACAGCATAGTTCTCATATATTTGGGTATTGGATACTCATGCAAGTGTTATAGGAGGTTCTGTTTACCGATGGTACGGAAACAGCTTCGCTCTGGATAGACCCCTCAGAATCCCATTGGTAGTATGACTATGTGTCTATGGGAATCCGAATCAGGGTAGGTGTATTTGGTCTTAACCTGAGACTTGCATCGCTAATACTTGCGACAATAAGTATACTTTTGTTTTGGTCGTCCAGGGCTTTAACAGGTTCTGTGTACGCCTCTTCTGGGTATACTGAGAATCGTAGTGTATTGGATGTGATGTTAAGATTGAAGTATCACTTCAGTCATATGGAGATGATGATCACGCAGGATACGGAACTGGTACTCTTGTGTGCTGTAGCTATCGGGATAATATGACAAGGTCATGATTATCCAATTATAGAGACTAGTTACCAGAGAACTGATATATGCTTCGTATGGGGCAGACACAATTTCAGCCCCAGGCCTAGCATGTGACATTCTGATACTGGATCGTAATACGCAATACTACGTATGCTACGCCTGACAAAGATTACATATTCCTTTAAAGAATATTTCTGGAGAATTGGGTAGGCATGGTGCTTTTCTAGAAACCAACCATGTTTTGTAAATCGGTAAGAACGTGGTATATGGTACGCACGTATTCGGATAGTCTGATGATCGTATTTACTGCCAACATATCCAGGGATCTCTTGGGTCGCTTCCCGAAGATTCACCGTTGAGATTTGACTCGAACAGAGAATTAATCTGAGATTAATTATGAAATAGAAAGAATTAATCTGGGATTAATTATGGCAATAAATTAATCTGAGATTAATTAAAAGAGAAAGAATTAATCTGAGATTAATTGCGTCGAGAATTTATCTGGGATTAAATTCGTCGAAAAGAGAGAACGCGATTAATTTAGAATTAATCGGTAAAGTAAATTTAATAGTGAAATTAGATTTTACTATTTAATTTATTTAATTGGGCCAAAATAATATATTAGATATATTAAATGAAATCGGATTTCAAAGAGGAATTAAAATTAGATTTTAATTCTAGCGAACGAATTAATTTAGAATTAATTCGCAAGTGACTTTCGTAATAATTTTGCTAGGCATTATTATTTAATTAAATTAGATTTAATAAAGTCGCAACGTCAAATTCGTTTAATTTGGAATTAAATGAACCCGGGCCCGAGCGAAGTTGCCTGTTGGATTGTCCGACTTAAATTTGGAATTTGAAGTGGGACCCAGCAACTTACATCAAAGTGTTTGACACTTGATAGTATTTGGTAAATGGTTGAGTGATAGGTTGAGATTGCTTTTCCTACACTCTAACCAATTCCAACACACATTTTTGGTATTTAAAAGGCAAGTCAACATTTTGTGTCATAAGTTTAGAACTTGAAAAACACTATTCCCTCTTCTCTCTCAAAATGCCGTGAACCATGAACCTTGGAGGGAAAAAATTTTCTTTCAATTTGTTCAAGCTAGAACTTAAAGGAGTGAATCAAGGTGATAGGGAAACTCACCCAAGTGTTGGAAACACTCAAGAAGGCTTGGAGCTTCTACTGAATTGCATAAAACGTTTTGAACTCAATCCGATCAATGTGAGTAATTTCGTAACTCTTTTGATTTTTTTTCACACATAAATCACTCTTAGACGATCTTGGCATGTTCTAGGAACACTTACAATGGTATCAGAGCCTCCTAAGTTTGATTTGGAATTCTTGAGTTCTTAAACTTTAATTTTGGAATTTTGTGTTTGGAGCTTGATTTTCTTAAATTGATGGTTTGGTTGAGTTTATATGATGTTGAATTGGATTTCTGCATCATTGATTTTGTGAAAAATTGATTTGATTAATCTTCCCCAAATTCACATGCTTGGCAGAAAATTACCCTAGGTTGCTCATGGTGGAATTTTTGAAATTTAACAATTGGATGTGTTAAATGGCATGATAGAAATATTGAATGTTGATTTAATTAGATTGAAATCAAATTGAATGATTTTGTATGCCTTTGCCGTGAGCCTTGATGCATGTTATAAGATTTATTTTGCTTCAATTTGTGTTGGACATTAATTGGATTTGATGAGCATGATTAATTGAATTAATTAGTGTTTTGGAAACATTAGATTAATTAATTAATTATGTTAATTACACTTGAATTGAATTAATATGTAATTTGGAATGATATATTAATTTAATTTGTTGTATTTGGGCTAATGGGCTTGGTTGGGCGCCAAATTTTGGTCTTGGATCATATTTGGGCCTAAAACATTTCCATAAAGTCCAGAATATGACAATTGGGCCTTTAAAATTTTAATTGGGCCTAATGGGCCTAAATTGATTTTTGGTATATGGTGATTCCTAATTGGGCCTTGGCATCTTGGGTTTGACCCATAATTGCCAAAGCCCATGCCTAAAGAATTAATTGAAAGCCCATTGGACTTTAATTGAATAGTATTGGATACTAATTGGGCCTTTGAGACCCAATTGGATATGATTTGGAATCCAAGTCCTTAAAGGCATTATTG